>JAVHNF010077587.1:0-21611 GCA_034783455.1 Micropsitta finschii | reverse complement strand
CATAGTGCTGTACCAGCTACTAAGAAGAAAAAATGACTGCTACTGCTGAACCCAGAACAAGGTTCAACAAGACAAAGGGCCAGATCCTGCATTTGGGTCACAACAACCCCATGCAATGCTACAGGCCTGCAGAATTGTGGCTGGAAACCTGCCTGACAGAAAAGGACCTGGAGGTGTTGATTGACAAGTGGCTGAACAGGAGCCAGCTTGTGTCCAGATGGCCAAGAAGGCCAGCGACATCCTGGCCTGTTTCAGCACTGGTGTAGCTAGCAAGGCCAGGGCAGGGATTGTCCCCCTGTACTGGGCACTGGTGAGGCTGCATCTTGAATACTGGGTTCAGTTTTGGACTCCTCACTACAAGAGAGATATTGAGGTGCTGGAGCAGGTCCAGCGAAGCTGGCGAAGGGCCTGGAGAACAAGTTTGATGAGGAAGAGCTGAGCAAACTGGGGGGGGTCTATTCTGGAGAAGAAAATGCTCAGGGTGGACCTTATCGCTCTCTACAACTTCCTGAGAAGAGGCTGTAGTGAGATGGAAGTCAGTCTCTTCTCCCAAGTAACAAGGACAAGAGGTAACAGCCTCAAGCTGCCCCAGGGGAGGTTTAGACTGGATATGAGGAACAATTTCTTCACCAAGAAGGTCATCAGGCATTGGAACAGGGTGCTCAGGGCAGTGGTGGAATCGCCATCCCTGGAAGCATTCAAAAACTGTGTAGATGAGGCCCTCAGTGATATACTTTAGTGGTGGTCATGGCAGTGATGGGGTAATGGTTGGACTTGGTGATCTTAAAGGTCTTTTCCAACCTAGTTGATTCTATGATTCGAAAATGGATGTTCAGATGTTTCTGGAAGATTTTATACAATCAAATAAATCATCTTTTGTCAACAAATAAATTAGATGTTATCACGTTATCATGGTTCAGGAAGAGCCATCAGTTAATATAGTTTAAACACTGTACGTGTTGAGATAAGCTGCTTTATTCTACTGGATCCCCAGAATAATGCTTTATATATCTGTGAGCTTTTCAGCCACTAATCTCAAAGAGTTTTTCAAACACACACTCCAAAACCCATGCTGTGCTTTAATATACCCTTCTTTACAGCTGGAGAAACCCTGCATTTCTGAGCTCTGAGTAAGGTTCCCGTTTAAGATGCAATACTGCGTGAACTTTGATTACTGACATCCATCACTTGCACACCTTTTGGAGACCACAAAAGCTCAGTGGATGCTCACAGGATGTAGGGACTCCCCTACGTCCTGTGAAGTCTCCAAGGAAGGTGATCTCATTGTATCCTGCAGAACACTGACACTGCTCAATTTGCAAGGGGCTGCCAGACTTATATGAAGGCAAAATAAAGCTTTGACCACCACCTCTGAACTCTCTTGTGGAGCATTCTGTATCCGCTGCAGGATTGAGTAATTACATATGCATCCTCCTGCCTACCAGGGCACTGTGGGAGGAACCTTTTCTTGAGACTCCCTTTGGGAGGATGAGATTTCAAATGGAATGGTTAATCCTTGTTAGGACTTTTACAAGGCATGCTTGCCTCGCCAACTAAGTGCACATCTTCCCTGTATTTATGATTTAAAACATGAAAAGCTTCCTCTGACCAGCTATGTCAGCTACTCCCCACCTAATAAGGTGTGCTAATAAGGGTTTTGTGATTTATATAGAAAGTCTGGCTATAGCCTAGTAATGCCTTATTCTTAGGCATGATTGAAAAGTGAACCTATGGCTTCCTTTAAGCAACAGGAGGTGAATTCAGAAATGGCAGTGCTTTTACAGATACCGCAGTGGCCTTCCTGAAGATCCTTGAGCCCCTTGCACAAAGGTAATACATATCCTACAAGGCAGGTACATGGGGCTCTACTCTAGATCTGTCAGTAACTGCAGCTTAGAGAGAATTCTTCTTTAAGGCATGAGAAGACAGCATTCTCTTTCTTGCTAACTCAGCTCTTGGCTTGGAGGCAAAATGAATTAATTTGGTGGTATATGCCTAGGAAGATGCGAGTGAAGCTTAAAAACACAGGAATGCAAAAATTCAGCTGACAAAACTGCAATTGGAACACTGGTTTGTTGGGTTGTTTTTTTTGTTGTTGTTGTTTTTTGTTTTTTTAATGTTTTTATTGAATTTGGATATTATTATTTTTTATTATTTCTATCCAAAGCTCACGAGACAGGTAGCAAACCTGATCACTGAACCTTGGATGTGATAGTTCTCCTGTGGTTTATTCATATAATGGTCAGATAGTTGCCTTTTTCCTTACAAACCCAGAGTTTACAAATTGCAAATGTCCCTTTGAACACAGAAAGAATCATGCTGAGGAAAAGGAGAGTTCTCCCTTAAGTAGCCCATGCTAGGGTCCCCTAGCTGCCTTGCTCTGACATGTCCTCTGCACCCAGGAGCTCATGGCTGTAAAGAGCCCTCCTTCTATGACAGAAAGTGAGTGGGAGAAAGGATCCTAATCAGGGTTTCAACTTTACTTTGTGGGACTTGATTTAGTAAGCTCTTAATTTATCCCTGGGAGGAGTCTTGCTGTTGCCTGCAGTTTTTCTTCAGTTAGTGCTTATGGGACTAGATGACCAAACTTGAGAATTCTGGGGGAGAGAGGTAGCTAATTTGGTTAGGTCAGAAACACCTAGAGCTGAAAAGAAAGACAGTCCAGGAGCAGTGGTTAGACATGGGACTGTCACTGCTAGTTTCAGGGCTCCCATGAAAATGCCTTCCTGGTCACTGTTTTCCAAGCACCATTCATCCCTCAGACCAGGAGCACGCTAGGTCATCCTGGCAGGATGTCCATAGTTTGCAACAGATGTTTGAGCTCTTGGAGTCAGCTCTCAGCTTTCCTCAAGTCAGTAGGTAAATCTGACTTGGTCTGAATCAAACAGAAACAGGTTTAAAGCTGGAGGATTAAAGAGCAGAGTGCAGATTTGCCTGTGAGCAGCAAACACAGCTGTCCTGTCCCTGCTCACCAGGGCAGCCATTGGACCTGCCCCCTGGTGAGCATCCCATTTAGTTCACAACCCAGCAGGAGCTGTCATAGCCATATGTGACAAGGATGGGAGAAACTTAATGCGAAGGCTGGGGAACTGTGAATGATTATTAATTCCTTGAGCTCTGCTAGGGAAATATTATGCATTTTTCATGGCTGCATATTATCATCCCAGGGAGACCTCCTTCATGCCCAGAGGCTGGATGTTATCAGCCCAGCTACTTCAAAAGCACTATCTTTTTATTGCAGTATCTGCAGCATGTGGGTTTAAACCGCTTTCAAAATATCTCTCTTTCTTATCACCCCTCTCAAAATTATCTGGGAAAAACAGATCTGAGGCCTTAATTGCTGTCTTTCTGAGTCTCCTTGTCAGTATGGGACTCTCAACCCAGAAGCAGCTGTAGGCAGTGGACTGTAGCACAACCCTCTTGAACCCACGTGTGTGAAAGAGAACTGAATGAACATGGGAGCAAGTACAAGCAACAAGGGGCTCCTGTGTGAATATCTACTTTTTTTTATCAAGTGAAAGCTCCTTGCATTCTGCAGAATTGAAGTAGATGGGGGACAAGTTCCCAAAATAAATTCCATCAGCATTAGCCAGTGTAACAACAACAAAATCTGCGATCTTTATAACATGTGGGGCCATGTCCTCCCTAGTCCTCAGCCCATGTTTGCTACTATCTGGCACCTAAATGGTAAAAAAGGAAAGTATCTCTCAACAGGGACAGTACTGTGAAAGCTTTATGAATGCATGGCTAGGTTAGTCCATCCTCATTTGTACAACTTGGCTTACATTGTTCACTGGGACTTTGCCAGACCTCTCTGTTGCGTAATTTTGTGGTTTGCTTTAATAAATTCTTAGAAGTTTCTAGGGATGTAACTAATATTTCCCCCTTCTTTCTGTAATTATATAAAACCCACTACAGTGAGACCCCAATCCTAAGTGGTGGATTTGTGCCATGATTTACACTAATTATCAAAGCCAGTGCTATAACATAGGGAAATAGAAACACACATTTATACACCTAAACAGATGAGAGAAGACTTTTAAAAAATAATCTCTATAAAGTCATAAGAGTAGTTATTTACCTGTCCACTGAATAAATTGTCTAATTTCCTTCTGAGCAAAACCAACTTTAGTTGATTTTCTGCACTGCACACACTGACTTAGACCAAATAATACTAGCTTAAACCAAGAGCAGTCTCACTGAAGTCAACCTCATTACTTGAGATTTCTGCATAGGAAAGTCAAATATAGTGATGGCAGGCATGGCATCACATCCTGCAGGTCTGACTGCAGACAAGCCCTTGTATATGAGGAAGAAAGGAAAGGTTTTGAGAAAAGTTCTCACGGTTTCAGCTTGAGCAATGTCTAAGGAAGATATTTAATAAGGAGCTCCAAAATGTGTTCATCGTTTTGAAGTGTTTCCAAGCTCTTTCCTCCAAAAAGATGTTTCCAGCATATGTGATTCAGAGTTAGCTATTCCCTGCTCATGTATTCCAATGGAAATGGGATGATTTCTATGTTGAGGTACTAGACAGCATGATTAAGGGTGCTGGAACTTGGACCATGCAATTTAGAACCCTTTAAAACATTTCCATTCCAACAGTTGACCTCACTGAATTTACTTAATATGCATTTGAAGGAATAACTTTGAAAAGTTGTTTTCTCTGCAACAGAAATCTGTAGTCTTTCAAAGAAGAAATTAAATGTACATATACAAAATGTACATTAAAATATCAAACATTTTCCATGGTCACAACAAATGTCCATCTCATCAGGGCTTTATGACTTATTTCATATAGTATGTTCCAGTTAACAGTGGCTATAGCATATTTCTGTGACAAAAACCCAGTAACAGAGTGGCAGTGCATAGCAGCCTCACTGACTCAGCTGCAAATCCATGGCTAGAACATAAGTATACGCCCCATGAAGATACTCTTGGGCTTACCTAAGTCAGAGCACTGCACCACGCGAAGATGGCACTGGCAACGGAAGGGGCACACTGGTCCAAATCCAGATATGACGGGATCATCTGTTGGAGGCATATCAGCAGACCCTTCATCCTCCAGCATAAAGTCAAAGAGGCCCTGCTGGTGGAATGGCTTGGCCAAGCATGTTGGCAGCAGTAGGACGAAGAGAAGAGCCAGCTTCATGGTTTAGTTCATCGACTCCGGGCAGAACCTAGGGATCAAAGCAGGAGATTTACAACAAAAGTAGCAGTTTCCCATGGTTGCACAGTTCCTGCTGAAGGAGGTACAGCATATCCACCAATTGCATAACTGTTCCTTTCAATAAATGAAAACTGAATCATGAAAATAGGACAGTTATATGATAGGAGACTGGTAACTGCTTGTCAATAAGTTTTTACAGAACAGTTTAAAAGCAACTGTAAACACATCTGTTTGCATATTTAGAGTAATATTTATTAGGAACAGGCAGCACTGTCAACTTTGTTATGCAAAACAGTCAAAACAATAAGCCACATTTTCCATGTGTCTGTTTTCTGCCAACTTAACAGTCTATTTGATTTCATTAGCATTTGTTTCATAGCAATGAGTTTGTCCCCTGGAGACAAACCTGAGGTTCCCAAACTCACTGTAATATAGTATTTCGTGTCTTAAGTGATATATTCTTTTAAGTCCCAGCTTGCTGTGTGTTTGAAATTATAGCTTAGTAAAACTGACTGAGAAAGAGAATGGTCTAGTGATGGGGTGGAGAGAGAGGGGGGAAGATCTTTAGTTGTTTAAATGAGCTGTACTTCTTTCCCAGTTTAAACAGCACAATAAAATGCAATACAATGTTATGTTACATTGGATACTCTTGGCTTTCTTTCCAAATTTTTCACTAGGGGATTTTATGATATAAACAATGTACCCTTAAAATTCTCTGCTTTGCACTGTATAAGCACTTAAATTGATACTTTTAGTATTTTCAGCATACTTTCTAATGGCACTTCAGTGCTTCATTCTGCAGACTTTCATGCTAAGGAGCAATTTTACACAAGTATGTGTTGAATTAATAGACATTAACAGGGAAAACTGCTTAAATACATGTTCTCAGGACCTAGTCTTAAATGCATTTCAACACAGTGTACATTGTGCTACCTATATTGTTGTGGGCTAACAACACAATAAAAATACAAATCAGCTCTTTGCGGGCTTTGCCTCAGGGCAGTATAGATCAGCTAATGTGTCTGAAAATTATTTCCTTTTCCTATTTATTTTACATAAGGAAGCTAACCTTTTGCAAACCTTCATGGGTCTAAAAACAAAAAAAAAAAAAAAAAAAAAAGAAACCTGCCTTCAAGTTTCTAAGTGACAGAAAGGCAAACTAGCCATGTGATTAGGAACCCTTTATTTTAAATAGGTGGCATCGTTTTGAGTACAGGTGTTGCTCTTTGCAATTAAAGCGAAAACATTCACTTGCTTCTTCAGGTCAATAAATTCCAAAATGCTCATGTGGGTGCCAGCTGTGATTAACTTTTTTTAGCAGAAATTATCTAACAGTTAGGGGCATGGTATAGCATTTGTCAGCTCCATATTGACTAATGGAAAGTTAAAAAAACTGGGGGAGAGGCAGAGGAGGAGGTCTCTTTCCTTCTCTACACTGATATATGGAACCCACTAGGTAGATGACTTACATGGGCAGCTGATATTAGCTAAGAGTGGTATATTGAGGCCTCCCTTTATAGAATACCACATAGAGGTACTCTAACAAGAGTGTTTAGTAGAAGAAAAGGTAAATAAATAAAAAACACAGTCCTGGAATTAGATACCATCTATATTGTGCATGGGTTCAGCTTCCTTTATGAATTTCTACCTACACACGCCAACAATGCAGTCCTGCAGACTAGGGTTCTGAACTAGGGTTCAGTCTTGAAAGGATGATGAGGTTACCTTGTAAAACATGCTAAGCATTTTAAAATCATAGCTTATATTCTTGTCATCTACCTAACAGGAAGATGGATTTCTAGCATCTTCATATGTCCCAAAGATTTCAATGTGAATTCCCATGGAGGAAAGCACCACTTCTGTTGTCTCTTTAAGAGACACAGTTGGTTTCTTAATTGGAGACCAGAAAGCATTTTCCATTCCTGGAGCAGACATATTACCTACTACATGCACAAAGGGGTTTCACAGACCCCAATGTCAACTAGAGGGTCAGAGCATTTTAACATGTCCTCTCAGCCCAACTCAGTGCTGTGCAAACTCGTGCATGTAGGCTGTGTCCTCGTGTGGGCCATCCTCCTGTGCTTCCTCCTGCCCTGGCCTCCCACCAACATTGGGGCTGTGTCCCTACTCCAGCAACACCTCCATGATGCACACAGGGTACATGCAGACAAGTAAGGATGTCACAGCAAACTGGTGTTAATACGTGGTGGTGAGATCTTACCATGGTTTAATCTAAAACAAGGCTTTTGAAATAATGATTATTATGTACAAATTGTTGTAAAACAACAACGCAATATATTAATACCCTGAAATGGGAGGACAATTTGCTAAATCATCGCCATTCATCATAATTATCTGCCTTATGAAAGTGATCAATAAAACATTACCCCAGTACAACTCATTTTTCAGAATGTACATTAACATGTTCAATAAACACTGGAAATGCTGCACATTAACACTGGCAATCAGAGCTTTTTAAAGAGCTTCCCCAGCTCTCTTTTATGTATTCATACATTTAAAAAATATTTTTAAATACTTAAAACTGCTTGTATTCCCCCCCCTCTCCTCCCCCAGGGTCACTGCTGAAGCACCGTCCACCCTAAGAATGCACAGTCAGAATCTTATTCTGGAGTTAAATTACAACTCCTCGAAAAAAAAAAAACCCAAAACAATGTAAATGCACTTTGGAAGTGTCATTACACTTTACTTCTTGTTCACATTAATATTGATGACTTTACTTATCTCAGTTAAACCCTGTCTTAGGCCTTTTCCTTTGGTCTATGTTTTGCCAAAACCAGAATAATATCAGTAAGAGCTGTGTGTAAAGGACAACAAAGGATATCAAGTATCTAATCTAAGGACACAGCAGAGAAAATAGCAGACACAAACTATTAATCAGGAAATATGAATAGATATGTGTCTGCATATCTTTATTCATATTGATATTTGTACAGCAGGCACATGTATCTATTCCTACTGTTTGCATGTGTAAATGAACATAAACAGAGAAAAAGACATATACAAAACTATACTAGTAAGAAATGTTTACATTTTACTCACAAAAAAGAAATGGGGTAGGGGGCTGGGGGAGTGGAATCTGAATCCTTAAAAGCCTGTGACACAATATTTATGTCTGCAGGACGTAACTGTTTAAATTTGCTTCAATTATGTGTTTACAATGAGGAAGACTTTTCCACAAACAGAGGAAACTATACCATAGACTTGGCCACATTTCAGTTTAAAATACCACTGGAAATATGCTTCATCAGTTCACGTCACCACTGTATTGGTGGTCTTCTTGTCAGTTTACCTTTGTATTAAGTTTTAAATATTAGTTCATCTACTGTCACAAATCTCTTAAAATGCCACAAAAGACAAATTAAACGATACATGCAGTTTCAAAAAAATCCAAACCCAACAAAACCCTACACTGCATGCTTTACCCATTTTGTGTAATAAAGTCTAAATGTGCAAACAGAGGAGCTAGAAGTTTTAAAGAGACTAAAACTCTGTTAACAGGAGTTTCAGCTCCAGGAATTTTCTTTTTTTATTATTTCACTTATAGGAACTTTCTTTAAATGTAAGTCCCTTGTTTGTACACTGTAACATAGCACTTTCTAACATTACAAAGGCATACACTGAGCCCGTTTAACTAACTGCTACATATTATTTTCTCTGAAACCGAAATTATATTCATTAATGTTTGGAATACAAATGAAGAAATACAAACAAAAAAGAAATCACGTAGTGCAATTTAAAACAGAAATGTAAGTACTCACACATTTTTTACAGTCACTACATCACCGATTCTAAACACTGGATTGCAAACAAAGAATATACTGCTGCAAAAGTTTACAGTAAGGAAAAAGAAAGGACTATAGCAGTGCTTATACAAACCAAAACAAGAAACAGAAAAGTCAAATAAACAGTAGGAAATCTGCACAGTCCTTAAGAATGTGTTCTCATGTTCCCAAGAAACAAAAGTGTGAGATACAAAACTTAACATTGCTAAACATTTAGTAGGATTTCTTCCTCTCGTCTCTTAAAATTCAACTAGCTCTTGCCGTAGACTTGTCTGAAGTTTTATTAGTGCAGCATAGTTCAGGAGAATTACTGAAAACCGTACCTTTTAATCCAGGGATTTGCAACAGGAGCTCTCAAAGCTGAGATGCAATTAAACTAAATATTCAACCCAGTCAAAAGGCTTTGCAGGTGTGGAAAGGAGGAGGGGGTAAGTTCAGCACAGTGACTGTCACTTGGTGGAAAAACCCTCCTGCTTCTATTCCATAGCACAGTTAAAAAATAAGGTTTCTCTCAATGAACACAATCCAGGCTGACACCCACATTAGATCATATGGTAATGATATGTCTCCTGTATTGTAGCCAGAAACTTTATCAGCTCTTTTACTTTCTTTTCCTCCTTTTTCTTTTTCATTTGCTTGTTTTCTTTTTCGTCTGTTTAGAATCCTAAACTACTTGTACACTGTAAGACAGATTCTTAGCTGTAATTTATCTGACTTATTTTATTTATGCCGTTACAACATACATTCAGGAAAGTTTTTTGGTTTTAACTTTGAGTTTTTTTCTGAATCCTTGCTGGGAAAAATATTTGGCTGTTCCTCTTGTTTATAGTATTTAGTAATTCAAGGAAACGATATAAAATTAATTTTGGAGTTAGTCAAAGTAGAGATTAATATCAGAAAAAAGGGGTAGCTTTAGGCAAAATTATTTAAACAGATATCAACCTGCCTTTGCTTATGCTATATAATTGTCAAACCAAGTAGTACATAGTAATATACTATTATCTTGGCTAATAACAGAGCTTTGATGCATTTCTTCAAACTATTGCATTTTTTATGCATATATGAAGATCATGTTTTCATTAGTAGAACGATTCTAGCATTTGTGGTTAGAACTGGTTTATATAAACTTTGCCTTTTCTTTTTTTACTTCTTTCTTACCAGGACAGCAAAGCAGAAGGGAAATTAGTTTTGACTGGGTTTTGGGGCTGGGTGTTTATTCTTGGTTTTCTGAGTTTTTTAAGAAACACTGAAGATTTTTTTGAAGCATGAAAGGAAAAATGTACCCTACTTATTGTTCAGATTTACATTTTAATTTAGTAATTTTTGGTTTGATGAAAATATCAACGGAACATAAAATGTGATTTCTCTATTCCTGCAAAAATTTAAAATCCTAGCAAACTGAGAGCAAATACAATAATTACTATTTATTTAGCAATTAAAACCACATTGTGAACATGTGTAGCTTCCCTTTGCTGTTAGTTGTCCTATCTAAATACTGGAGGCTTGTGTCTCTGTGTTTTGACTTGTATCCTTTTATTTCTGCCCCTAGGCTAAGACCAGGTGCAAATCTCAAATTAAAGCCTGTAAAATGTGAAATGATGTTTAAAAGAAGTCTGAATTCTTAGAAACACAATAAACTCTTGAAATTTTATCTATTCTCTTAATTTAATTTAATTTCAAGAAGAGACATTAAAACAACTCATAATTGTCCTCTTTTGGTGGAAGAAAACATGGTAGAATAGTTGATAGGTTTGGTCATTGTAGTACAAAGGTATAATCAGATATCTTACATTACAGCTTCTTTATAGACTTCACTCTAAAAGTCAAGGATTCACTCCTAGTCCTTGAGCTAACTTCTTCCCTCTGCCTTTTCACTGGATGCAAGACTGCTAACGACTTTTGTTGTGACATTTTTCTACATATGATTAGTGGTGCTCCAAGCTTTCATGCTTACAACAAAGCCTTATCTTTGTCCAGAAGTGTCACCATGAGGCTTGCTGAAATCTTGGCTGCATCTTAGTAATGTCAGTTATTTGAACCTTGGTCACCAGCTGCATCTGGTGTTTAAAAACATTTCAAAGCAAGATTTTGATGAGGAACAGGTCAGGGTAAACTTGTTGTCAGTTTGTTTCACAAAACCCATTCATATCCTTTCCCAGTAAAATTATAATGCATTTGTTCTGCTGTCTGTTATGGGGTCAAAAGGTGATATTTAATAGCTAAGTCATCTCTTTGGAGGCACAGGAGAGGATGGACAGCTACCTCCTTTTCTTTTTTGTCTTGAGCATTACGAAGAGTCAAACAAATGCATGAAGATAGAGGTGGGAACAGGTGGAGCACAAGGTGCCTGCTGGGTGTACTGGGAACTCTCATTCTGCCTGTGAAGGAACTGCTGCCCATGGAGGGAGAATTTCCCTACTTTCTCTTTAATGAAGTCCATCCAAAGTAGCTCAGAGGGGGAAAATGTTGTCACCTTCAGGAATTATGAGAACATTTATGCTGCCGATACCAGAGGTTAATAGGTTAAGAGCCATAGGTAAAAGGGGTACATGTTAGGCATTCATGCCCTCCTGAAATGCAAAGTGGAGTATGTGGAGGACTGAGCAACTCAATGGGAGAGAACTGGCAACACTGAATATTGGTGCAGAGCAGCATTAATTGTTACGAGTCATTTCCATGCTTTTACAGGAATGTGGAATCCTTTCTGATGCCCTTAACCCCATTCTTTGCCCCCTGCTATGTGACTCGAGAGATAAACAACTATTAAAAAAACCCAACCCAACAATGATATGAAATCATTATATCATTTTAAAGCCCATGACTACAGTCAGGAACTAGCATTGATAAGCTCCCCTTCCCAATTTGACCTACTTTGACTACAGCTTAGTCAATACAAAAATAATCATTATTAGAACAATATTGGTTTCTATATAATTTTATTACTCCAATTTAACAAACTTACAGGGCTACATGCTGCTCCTAATACTGATTCCCAGAAAGTTACAGGCAACTGCATGTTAATGTTACTTATATAACAGTCTTTTTATTAAATTTTGATGGATAGCATCTGCTTCATTTACTCCCAGCTTATTTTGTGGACCTTTCAAAGGTCAGTGGTGGGAGAGAAGACAGGAAGCCTGCCTGCCTGCTGCTGACTGCTCTGCCTGGTTCCAGTGGAAGTCTCTGCAGGAAGGAGATGAACAGATGCCATGTAGGGAGCAAACATACCCTGGGGCAATTGCTCCTGGAGAGTGGGGCTGGGCTGGGAGAGAGGCACCAGGAAGGCATTCAGTGCTGCCAGCACAGGTTGCAAACTCCTCAGAAGAACAGGGAACTGACATAATCTGCCCCTGGGCATGGAGAGAAAGGCTTATTTCTTAGGGAGCCTGGGCTAAAAAAAAAAAAAAAAAAGGTAGCCTTTATTGCAATTCAAAATGTATTTGGAAAAACAAACCAAAGCAGGAGGACAGGATCTGTCCTGAAGGAACATGGTGGCCCAAAGACTCAGGTTCTTCCTCATTCTAAGTTTCCACTACAGAAAAAGGCATTTTTTCTTGTGCTGCCTTCTAATAGATCGTAGCTTTGATTATCAAAGACTAATTAGTGTTGTTGTGGCAAAGAAGAGGGGCAGACAAACCTGCCTCAAAGTCCTCATGAACAAGCCAGGTAAGTGCCAATCTCCATCAGGAAGGGTTGAATCAGATTCCTTGTTTGGCTGTCTCTCAGGGACCTTCGACACCTTCCCTGTAGCTCATGTCTAGGCTTTACTAGCATGGCATCTTCCACGTTCTCTAATGTACTACTGCCTGTCTCTCCTCTCCTTTCTGCACTAGGCACAGTAATTTCTTCCAATCACCTGTAGTAAAGCATTTTTACCATAGCAATGGAGTTCTACTAAAAAATGCAAGTAAATACTGACCCAAGTTTAGCAAACATTGATCCAGGTAAATATTGACCTAGGCACAGGCTGACAAAGTAGCTAAAGAGGCAGAGATATATTTCTGGATATTCTCAGTACCAAAGTTTCCTTCAGTGTTCTGTAACCTCACAAATGATAGTTCTGAACTTTTTGACTTCTCTACAGATCAAAAAGATTGATTTTACAGATTTTGGTTGTGTGCTACAAGTAGCATTATTTTTCTGTGAAAGAGCTTCTTGTATAACTGTTTGAACTAAATGTAACAAAACTTCAAAAAAGAGAGCCCTCTGTTTGAAGGAATAGTCTCTTCCCTCACTGTCTGTCTTCCCTCCTCTCTCCCACTCTGCCAGATAATGTACTGTGTACCTCTCATGGTCATCTCCCTGCTCCTTCTGAAGGGAATCTGTGGGATATACAAGGTCACTGTAGGAAACAAATTCAAATTATCTTCATCTGAAGTATCCAGTGTGTGATTACGTCCTTTACTTTGGTCTCTTTTCTTAGGAAAGTCCAGTCTGTTAATGGACTTGACACTGGCATTGTTTTCTGCTGGCATTTCTATTCTCTCCTGAATCAAATTTTCTTGTGCAGGTGTAGCTGCAGCAGATAGCCACATATCAATGTAGTCTTACTACTCATGATGATTTCAAATACTCTGAACTTAACTTCCACCCTTGAGCAGAAAGCCTGTCCTAATCATTTCTCATGCTTTTGTAGAATAAACATACCTTTAGAGATCACTGCTGCCTCTCTCTCTAAAAAAAGCAGCAAATGGGTAAAACTAGACTTGGCCTGAATCTTCTCAGCTCCAGACACCCTAGATGGGTGAGAGAAAAGTGATTATGGATCAAAGACACCAGAACCTCACTTTGACTTTACCTCTTCACCTTTAATTTACCATAAGGAAAACATATGCAAAAACATTCACTGTTGCACATACTGATATATCTCTGAGGTATAGTGAGGTGCTCTACTTGCTGCATTTCAGTGATAGACAGCATTACATTTTGTTTCTGCTTGTCTTCTGTGCAAGTGTCAGCAGTCTCCTGCCCTCCAGAAAATCTCATACATGAAGGAAAGAGTCTGCTGACAGATGCCCCTTAGCAAAGGTACCAGGAGGATAAAACTCCCTCATAGAAGCCACCTTCCCAACAAAGCGTGTCACTGGGAGTGTGGACCATGAAAAAGGCAGTGATGACTGGAGAGAAGAGAGGATTACTTTACGTAAGAGGAGGTGAAATTTCAAGTGAGCAGCTGTTTCATCTGATTTTGGCCTTTCTTCATATTTTGCAGTATCTTGAGTTGCAGTCCAACAATTTTCAAGGTTCAGATGAAAAATCCAAACCTTAATTCTTATTTCAATGGCCTTTAGACAGTGCTCTGTACAAACCTCGTCATCCCAACTGGATTACACAATGCCCTAGAAAAGGATGACAGTAATTCAAGCAGATGTTGGAACTGTACTCCTTGCATGTCATCTGTTAGTCAGGGGTTATGAACCAGCATTCAAAATGAGACACATCCTGTGCAGCTCTGAACAGCCTATTCCCAGATTATGAAAAACATGTGAATGGACAGGTCATCCTTAATTTTCAGTGTAGTCATCACAGACACTAAACTTTTTCAGTTGGAGCTAATAACTGCATGACTGAGGAAAGTCCTGAAAAAAAAGGAGTGGAATAGAAAAACAGGACCATTACAGCAGCACTTGTGTCTGTGTGTGCATTAAAATGCTCGCTTTTATATGTTGGCAATTTGCTGAGGAAATACATAATTCTGAGGAATACATAATGCTGAGGAAATACATAACTTCAGCTAAACATATGAAATGGTGACTTTGAAGATGCAATGACATCACAGAACTTACTGGTTTTGTTTGGATTGTGTGACCTCACTACAGAGAAGAACTACTGAGAATCTTAAGGTGTATGGTGATGAGTTACATGAGAACCAGCCCTGTCTAAATGGTGTATCCTGTGGGGTTCAAATGAAAAAGATGTGCTTTCGAGTCAATTTAGAAACATAATAAAAATAATCATGTAGGAGCAGAATCCAATTAGCACAGATGATATCTCGTATTTAGGATAGAGAAGTGATCATGAGAACACATTACACTGTACTCAAATTTTACCTGATTTGAAGACATGGAAAAGTAGAACATAAATCTTTTCAAGAAATCGTAGCTCATAATAAAAAAGAAAAAAGAAAAAAACCTTGAACATTTAAAATATCTTTTTCTATCAATATAGAATCAGATTTCTTCCAAGATCACTTGGAATTGGGGTCATCAGCCATCACATACTTCCATATTACAGTATTGTTCAGGGAGCAGTCTACAAAAATATCCACTGCATTTCATTAAGCGTTTGAAGAGACATTCACTTTAACTTGGCATTAACCAGATATGTGCCTTCTTTTCACTACTATGTAAAGCATGTTCTACTTTTATTCTTCTGCTGACCAAGTAATTGCACTGATGCTCTTCAACAGCAATTTTCTATAGTTAACCTGGATAAAAGTGAGACTTTCTAAATAAAACAAAGTTTAATTCTACATATAAAAACTTTTAATGTAACAGCGGTTCCTTCAGCCATCAAAGTACAAAGAATAGGTAACCAGAAAAAAAAATCAAGGCTATTTTTTTTCTATATTATTGATTGTTTTATTTCCTTCTTTGCAACATGTTTTTCAGTCACTTGTTTGTTCAATACTATGTTCTTGGAGAAACTTTCTGTTCCAAAAAGACCAGCTACATTTTCATTTAGAGGATAACATACATGTCCATTGTGTTTCAGTTGAATAAAAGTTAAATTATGATTATGAATATTCTTAGTTTGCATAATGCACTAGAGGATGGACATAGAAAACAGCCAGGCACACGCATCTTCTGAAAATCTCAGTATATTGAACTAGTTTGAATCTATCAACTAAATGTAAGGATGGAGTTCTTTTGCCTTATATGTAAAAATTAAATGAGATGTTTCAAAATGAAACTATCAGCTTTTTTTAACAAGATTAAAAGTTTGTCTCTGAAAAAGCCACACATATGTTTGCAAGCAAAGACCTATTCAAAGGTCGTTCTTCATTTATAAAACCAAACCACTGTGAATTGGATCTTGAGATTTGGACAGGTTGGAACAGGCATTTGTCATGTTAAAAGTTTTCAATAGCCTGTATCTCATCCAAACTGTTTGAATCAGTTCTGCAAGAAGAATTACCTATCTTTCAGTCAAAATTAGAAAATTCAGCTCTCCAAGGAGGAGTTCACACTCCTCCTTGCAACCCATTCGCAGCCTGCAATGCCATTTTTATGTCAACTTAAAATGAGAAATATTTGGCAAAGAAGCAATAGAACGAAGTCACAAAAATAACATTCTTTTTTAAAAAATTGGAAAATAGAAAGGAGAAAACCACGTTTTAAAAATACATCCAAGAAACTTCTAATAATAATGAGGACTTTGGATAATATTTCAGGCCTCACAAAAGCCTTTTTTTGTTGTTGTTGTTTTTTTGTTGATGCTTTTTTTCTATTTTTTTTTTCACCTATCGAAGTTTTGCTTTAATTTAGGGTATACTTTAGCTTAAAGGACGCTTACTATTTAGTTTGAAGTACCTATCTAATAATCATAATCTATTTGTCAAGTGCACATCCAAGACAGAAATCTATATGGTTTAGAGTCCATTTTGCAACTTCATTTCTCCTTCTGTGTCCCAAAGATGTTAAATTCCCTCTGCTCCAACAGAATAAACTTCTGGATTATGGATTACAGTAGGTTTGCAGGGGCAAGTTAAGGTTAGTTAGCATTCAGAAAACCTTAATACATTTTTATTTTTTTCCATGGCTTGAAGTACTGAACTTGAAGTCACCTGAAGTCACTGGGATCTCTTATACCTTTCATTATAAGCAGTACCATGCCATGCAGGAAATGGCATTGAGAGGCTGAGAGGCTCAACAGCCTGACTGGTCTGATGAGCTCAAGTATTCAGCTATAGTAACAACAAGATGTGTTGCTCTGGGGTTAGATCTTTATTTCATCCCTTGCCACCCCTTTACATCATTGCCTCATTTCTCAGTATGTTTTGACTCCTCTCTACAAATATTATAGGACAGCCATTTAATATGAATTTGGTACAGAGTTATGCAGCTCCCACCATCTACTGAAATTCCCCCTCCTTTCTGCCAAGTCTTCCCAAGACCTCTCAGATTTTGTGTTCATTGAGATAATTTGGTGTTATTTTCCGAAGTGAGCAGCTTCCTCACATATATTTTTATTCAAATAGTGAATTAATAATTTATTACAGTATGTTGCAGATTAAGAGAGAACAAAATTGGTGGCACTAAAAAAGTACAAATTGTATCAAATGTAACTGCCAAATATGCTGGAGACAGCAAAATGGTTTTATAATTTTTAAAAATATTCTTTGAATCTTGAAAGAAGTTTCAGCCTGCCTGAGAATGATATTTTTTTATGGCTTCTTTTATAAGATTATACCTCAGGATGTTTTATTTTTTAAAAATGAAAAGCATAATATGAACTTCTGTTTATAATAAAAGATTGGTGGCTGTAGAGGATGAAAATTCACATTCTTATATTTCAAGTCTGAAGCTTTAAAAAATAATATCAGATATCTTTCATCAAGGAAACACAGAATCAAATTGCTGCTTTATAAGGAAAGTTTGTACAGTATTTACTGTGGCTTGATCTTACCTTCCTTAACAGTCCTGAGAGCTGCTCTGCCTGTTCTGAATATAAAATGTGAATTTTGCCATTTTTCACCAAAACAAATGTTCAAGTGTATACTTTCATCTTGTCCAGTTGAAAAGGGATTTGCCATTTTGAACTCTAAAGGAGAAGGAATTGCTCTTTGAAACTGAGTAGAGATAAACCCTGTGCTGGGTGTTAAGTGGGACTATAAAAGTACTGTGCTGAGTCTATGATTACCATGACTATAAATTCTTGAGTCAGGGCAGCTGCCAATCATATAGCAAATTAGTACAAAATATAACTTAAATATGATGTTTCTAGGCTTTGTCCTCTTTTTTTCCTAGTTTCATTTTGTTTGTATAAAGCTTGTGAACAGAAGTGATTGATCTGGCATAGGCAACACTTTTACTAGTCTCTGACCCACAGTGGACCCTTTGCCCAGACTTTCCAGGTTTATCTTAGTGTAAAAGCTTGATTTCAGTTTAGCTCTACTGCTTATTGAATTATGGATTTCTATGTTACCTTTTCTGAATTCCGATAGTCCAAGACCTATCAAGTCATAATTACTTAAAGCACAGAAAACTGCATCAGTTTCTTAATTCTTCCAGTCTTTTTGATTTTTGGAGAGCAGTATACTCAACAGAGGCAGTAACTGGACACAAGGATATTCTCTATGACCATGAGAAATGACATTCTATCCACATGCATTTTTATTCAGAAGCTTAAGCATCAAATTATATTATCAGAATATCTTTTTGCTTGTCTTTATAATCATCCAGCCCTTTGAAGAGAAAAAGACACAAAATTATCAGATAGGAAAACTGAGTGTGTGAATTGTGTGCATCAAACAGTCTAAAAGTATCTAACAAAACCAAAATTGCATTTGTATAGTATTTTTAAAACAGCCAATACAATCAAATGGAAAATTAAAGGAAAATTATGTTCTCACTATAGAATTCTGTCCTACATCCTGTTCCATGTAAAAATTCTGTTAAAAGAATCTCATTTATTGTTTGGTTCTCCTGGATTTTAAGTAATTGCTATGAAAGCACATGTATTTTATTCCTATTTAACTCAATAAGATTTTTCAATAACAGTAACTATAAGCTGGAGTCCCACATCTCTTTTATTTAAATGTACATTAGTCATTAACCAGATACATATTACATAGTAAAAATGACACACAAGTATCATTGGTTGCAGGTCCATAGAAACTGTAGATACAAGTGTGACACTCTTTTGACACATGATATAAGGACATGAAACTGTTGGAACAAGTCCAGAGGAGGGCCACGAGGATGATCAGGGGACTGGAGCACCTCCCATATGAAGACAGGCTGAGAAAGTTGGGATTGTTCAGCCTGGAGAAGAGAAGGCTGTGTGGAGACCTCATAGCAGCCTTCCAGTATCTGAAGGGGGCTACAAGGGTGCTGGGGGTGGGCTATTCATTAGGGACTGTGGTGACAGGAGAAGGGGTAATGGCTTCAAACTGAAACAGGGGAAGTTTAGATTGGATATAAGGAATAAATTCTTTACTGTTAGGGTGGTGAGGCACTGAGATGGGTTGCCCAGGGAAGTTGCGAATGCTCCATCCTTGGCGGTTTTCAAAGCCAGGCTGGATGAGGCTTTGTGTGGAATGGTTTAGCATGAGGTGTCCCTGCCCATGGCAAGGGGATTGGAACTTGATGATCTTAAGGTCCTTTCTGACTCTAACTATTCTATGATTCTATGATTCTAAGATATGTCCATGACACAGAAGCTCCAGCACACATTTTCTCTGTAGCTGTATTCCACTGCAAGCTTTTGGCACAATGCATGAAAATAACACTAATAATAGCAATGTAGGAGCAACAACAAAGATGTCCATCTTCCTGCTGTGTGATGGCACCAAGTAAAATACTTCTCAAAGATGCTGCTTCTCCCCCTGTGCCTGTTTCTGTTCCCTGCGCCCAGGCAGATCCAGGAGAGCTCCACTTCCCAGCACTATTACTCAGCTCTACTAACAGTTATAAAAGCTTTCCCAATATACAACATGATTTTCTGCTGTAAATTAAGCCAATTGCTCTTTGTTCTACTTCTTGTGGGACAACTCATCACAGTCTTCCTCATAGCAAGCTTTTCCATACTTGAAGTGTCATCATTTTCTTCCTAAAACTTCTCTAAGCAACAGTCGATCCTCTAACCATTCCTCTTGCTTCATTTTTTTCCCAGTCCTCTGATGATTCATATATCCTCTCTCAGATTCTCTTAATTTAATATTTAAATGGGTTACCTACCATTTCATATGAGTTTCACCAGTCTAGAAGAGTGGAGCAATCATCTTCTTATGTCTTGTCTGCTGCAGTAGAAATTTTTGTGCTTTTATCTCTATGGAGATATTTATTGACAGTAAAGAATGTTCAAAGTTATTTACTTCTGGTCTGATCACCTTTTCCTTGAAATTAATTAAAGCTTTTCTTATTTTCAGCCTTAACAAATGGAGAGGAAATCCTGGTTTTGGTTTTTAAAAAGGGAACAGCCCTATTTTTGAAAGAACCTTTGTCACTGTGTTATCTTTTCTTACATTTCTCCAAAAATATATGAAAAAGAGAAAACATCCACATTATATCCAATACAAAGGCACCATACCAACTACCCCATGAAAATTGCAATTTATCTGAGATGACTTTATCATATCTTGTTGCCTTTTATTTTTTTTTTGTTTTCCCTTTTTACGGAAAAATGATTACATTGACTGACCATGAAGAGTATCCTGGAGCTTGCTAAGGATTTCTACATCTTTGTGGCATTATAATCACATTTTAATGACTTGTGAGGTGAATTATTTGAATCCCTGGCCTTCCCTCACAGTCTTACCTGGCTTACAGTAACAAAACAAGATGTACAGCCAGTGGATAATTCTCTTGCATCAGAATCTAACATAATGGTTCACAAATCAAAAAGAACAGCTTCTCTAAAAGCAAATATGATACATGGAAAAAAGAATGTAGAGTTGTTGTATCATCTTCTGGTTGAAACAGTATAAAAAGTGACCATCTTGAGTACCTGGCTTCTTTGTAGACTTCAGAATAGGCTGAACCGACAAACACTATTTCAATCATTAAAAGGCTAATTTCTAAATACCTCCTCAGGGAATATCAGTGCCAAAGCTGTGAAAGCTATCCTAAAACTATGGATAGTAATATTTTATTTCCAATATTTTTGTCTATCTTGGTGTACTGATCATGTGGGCACATTAATTAAAGCAAGCAGAACCCAGCAAAAGTAGCCAAACTCCACTGTGTCTTGGAGGCAGAGTAACAGATCAGCAATAAAAATACAAGTATAACCTACATGCCATTTCTGAGTACTGTTCTACATTTAACAGCAGATGAATGAACGTGTACATCTACTTCAAATTTCTGGAGCAAGAGATCTTCTGAGACTATACAAAAAAAGTCTTGCACAAAAAATTATCGTTTTCCTTGAGGGATTGCAAATTTGGATTTCTTCAGTTTGTCTGGTGTAAATATTGCAGATTAAAATTTAATATAAGCCTATGTTCAATCTACTATATCAGGGTTTATGACAGTCATTTAAAATCACTGATTGAGGTTATTTTTTACCCTTGCAGAGATCACTGGCAAATATTTCATAGGAAGTATATATCATTTCAGAGAAACATTATGGTTTGTTTAATTTGGTAGAAAACAAAAGACTCCTACCTTTTAAAGTGTTTGAAGTAAGAAGTTATGGAGATGTGCAATGCCATTTAGTCTGGCTTTTCCTCTTCTGTGGTACAATAAAAAATGTAGATGTAAATTTTATACCAACCCCTTTCACATGAACTAAAGTGGGTTACATGAACTCAGAAATCATAGAATCATAGTACAGTTAGAGTTGGAAAGGACCTTAAGATCATCAAGTTCCAATCCCCTTGCCATGGGCAGGGACACCTCACATTAAAACATGTAACCCAAGGCTCTGTCCCCAACCAAACCTTGAACACCGCCAAGGATGGAGCATTCACAACTTCC
>JAVHNF010077582.1:0-12694 GCA_034783455.1 Micropsitta finschii | reverse complement strand
TCTTAATAGCATTTATCCGTGAGGCTGTGGTCATCAGCCTTTCATTATAACAAGCCTTACATAGCACCAAGCAGAGACTGTTTGCATTATATCTAAGACAGGGGGTTTTGCCATACTATCCTTGCCTTGTATTACAGGAAAGTACAAAAAAAGAGTTAAAACATATTAAAAGATTCTACAGCCCTTTTACTCTCTTTCTTACAAAGGCTAATTGAGATTTATCACACCAAGCCGGGAACATTTTATGGGACCTCTGACTTAAAACACTGGCAACACATCACCGTAGAGGTCTGCCTTTCCTTTTCAAAAAACCATGGAAATACTAAGCTGGAACAGGCTGAGATGACCAGCCAGCTGTCTGCTATTTGAATCCTGTGAAAATTCAAAATGCAGCTGGAGATTCAACTTTGTTCTGGTTAGATATGGCAGGTCTGAAATGTGCTCCTTTCCACTGGAGCGTGAATAGTGTCAAAATTAATGCTGTTCTCCAAGCAGTATGGATTAAAAGCTGTTTGACAGTTCCCTAAAGGCATGTGTAAATAGGGAATTATTCAGGAGTGGATTGGTTTCTAAAGAGGTCCCACAAAGATCAATTCCTAGCTCCTTTTTTCTGCTGAACATTTTAATCAGTGATTTGGGGAGAGGAAAAACAAATGGGGAGAGACAAGAGGGGGAAGAAATCATGACTGAGAAACTACAAAGTGGCAAATCATGTACTAGCACTGCACAAGAAACCCGTGGGCATTTTAACACAACCAAATATGAAATTGAAAACCTGTAACTGCAGAACATAGGTTTCATTTATGGAACTTGATCTTGCAGGTATGCTGAGACACTGAAAAAGACCTTTGCATCATAAAATATGCCTGCTGCTGTTCACTGTGCTAGCGGGTCTGAATGAGCTGTGATCAGAGGCTGTAGAACCAGGACAGGCTCCAGGAAGACGAGCAGGAGAAGGAGGAGGAGGGTACATCCATCATCCCCACATTATGTATGACCATTACCAGTACTTTTGAGGTCCCTTCCAACCCTTGGGATTCTGTGATTCTGTGATTCTGTGATTTTCCATTACCTGCACCCTGGTTAGGAAAGACTTTGAGAGAGAGAGTTCAGAAAAGAAGCCCCAAAACAAATAACATGATAGGAAAAACATGCTAAATAACAAAATAATCCAAGGTCATAATCAGTTTTACGTAGGAAGAAATATGATCACAGTCTGTAAGTATAGAACAAGAGCTTGAAGCCTCTTCATTTTGCAAAGAAAACCTTAACAGCAGGCAATGGCCTGGAGTTGAAAATAGAAAACTTCAGATGAGAAACAGGGCACAAATCATTAAGCATGTGGGGTTTTCTGAGTCTTCTTGCCTTGATGGTTCCTACAGTACTGGAAATTTCAAAATCAAATGGATTTTTGTAGAACAGATGCTCTTGAACCAATTAATTTGAAGAAAACTTGTGGTCTGCCCTATGCAGACTGTCAGAGAGATGGTCATTAGCAGTTCCCACTGGACTTTCAATTTGTAAGAATAAAAACCAAATTATTACACATGCTTGATATGTATTTGGTGCAATACAGAACTCTGTCACCTATAAGTCAGTGCTGATAGAATCATGCCACTGAGGCAGCAAAGGCTGGCTTGCTTGTTTACTTAAACTGAGATACCCAAATTCTGCTTGCAGCCTATTTTGGGCACCAGTGATATGACAGCAACATCCTTTGTGAGGAGACATGGGCCTCTTGTCCTCCCACTCCAGCTGTCTGGGAGCTTGATCAGGGCAGGCTGGCTGTGGCTGCCTGTGTCTGCTTGCCAGGGACTGGGG
Source organism: Micropsitta finschii (assembly GCA_034783455.1). Taxonomy (NCBI): domain Eukaryota; kingdom Metazoa; phylum Chordata; class Aves; order Psittaciformes; family Psittacidae; genus Micropsitta; species Micropsitta finschii. The sequence continues at coordinate 10,873 of JAVHNF010077582.1, read as the reverse complement.
AGACACCCCCATGCTTCATGTGATCCTACCAGGATTTGCACATAATAAAGGTTTGCTTTGTAGCAAATGGCCTCCATGGTCTCCCAAATGCGAGAATTAATTCTAGCAACATGCACGCGCCCTTTAGCAGGGAAAACAAAAGGCCCAGGAAAAGCTCCTGAGCTAGTTCAGTGCAAAGAGCAACACATAAAGATACAGGGAAGAATGAGGCAGGAAGATTTTTGTGCTTAAATCAGTTGGTAACACTGACACCCTGGAAGTGCAACATTGCTTTTGCGTGTGTGTGCTCCCTTTCTTTTTATGAGGGTGCCGTGTCCTTGGTCAGAAGGAAATACCACCCCTGGGGTGAGAGTATAGGAAGCAGACACTGGGTTTTATTCATACCAAGAATCCCAAAACACTCCAGCGCTGACAAATTGAAAAAAAAATAAAACAGAACGAGGAAGCTGGTAGATGCGTAAGGCACACAGTGAATGACACACTGCTAATAAAACTAATTCCCTCTCTGAACAACGGCAGATCTCAGAAAAGCCTCTCTCTTTTGAATTGGAGAGCCTGAATGAACTAAAAAATTGTGCCTCTTGTATACCCTTTTTGTATGAATGAATCATAGTTCTGGTGCAGAAAGTTGAAAAAAGGTCTTCAAAAACAATTTACAGCAAGGTAACCATAAAATTTCCCTGTAAAGCATACAATGAGTTCTTTTATTAATCTTTATCTTGCAAATCGACCAGTATTATTCCCTCCTGTTTTGATCTCATTTTATTTCCTGTGTAAAGCCAAAAAGCTGCAATTCCAGGGCTGCTTTAATGTATGCCCTGATTGTGATGATATTTGCATAACAGTAGCTTTCAGGGAGGCTCTTGTTTTCCACAAACTGCACTGCTTGCTTACACCGTATGAAAATCTTGATTGGATTTATGGCCCATTAAGAATTCTGTTCATTAGGCACCCAGCACTGCAGATACCTCAGCAGATCTTCAGTTTCTTTAGCAGCCCCATTCAAGTAAAGACAACAATGGAAGGGTACACAGCTGGGTATAAGCGCACACAAAACCTGTCTTTAAGGTGTGAACATCCATTTGAAGCTGTGAGAGACTGTGGATGGAGGACAGAGTGAGGGGGATGTCCATATCAGCTTCCTGCGACAGCTCTAAGCTATTAACCTAGTCCCTGTTGGGAGAAGTGTTAAGGGGAGCTCAATGAAGATAATGACCTATTCCATGATTTGACCCTTCAGCAACCCAGACCATGCGAATAGTCCAGCAATGCTCAAACTGATGTCTAATGTCATTTCTTTCTTGCACAGCATAGGAAACTGGGTGTATGGGCAAGATAGATTGTTCCAAAACACTCATTCTTCACTAGCTACTTTTGATGGTAGTGTGATAAGTAATGGGTAATGATGACCTATTACTAATGATGGATATTGAGGAATTCTCATGCATTTCATGTTGATTAAATTATAGTACTTTCATATTTCAGTTATTGATATATCCAATTGAGAAAAACCACTAAATCAGCATGAGACTTATGACTGGTCCAAAATAAAGACTGAAATCAAGATGGGAGTTGTTTATCTACATGGGAAAAATCACTGATGGAGTTACAACACGATTCATCATTTCTGCTCAGTGAGAAGTTCAAGGCAGGTCATTTATTTCACAATTACCAATATCCATGGTAAGCCATTGCTCAGTATTAGAGCATTTTTGGTTCGTAATTGTCTGTAGAAGAAATGCTTCATCTCCTGAAGTTAATGGCAAAATTTTCACTGAAATACCTGCAACCAAGGTACCACCTTTCCAAAACTATTTTTCATTTTAGATTTGGAAATTCATTGTTTGACTCTAACCCTCTCTTGGTGCAGGAACACCAGCAGCTGCACTGGAGGGTCACTTATCCCTCGATTTATGAGCAAAACTTATCTTTGTCCCACCAGCAGCTTGTGGCAATCAGCAGCAGCTTCTTAACTGTGGTGTGCCAAGGCCCATTTCCTTTTTCCGCACTGAAGATGAAGTGTGCTGGCCATGCTTTGCAGAAGCTACAGATGCTAACGGTCCAGGAGGAAGGATGGCCTGTCACCTTGCTAGTTCTAACTTGCAAGAACAAGGCACTGAGTGTATACCATAAGCTATTTGAAATCGGCCTTCATGCCATCTTTGGCCATCCTTGTCTCTTGGTTTATAATATACAGAGCAATATCTCGACTGCCTTATTGCGCCTGTCCCTCATTAAGCAAACCACATATTATCATAACAAGCAGCCCTCCCAGCCATGATTATTCCATCTATTAGGTCTTCTTCAGCCTCCTCATTACTCAGACACACAGATTGGCCTTATGAATACATTTATTACTCTTATTTTGACACACACAGACACACAGTACGTGATGATGACTCAGTTATCATTATCCCCAAAATGATTGTCTTTAAGTATACGGAGTCTTTCAGCATGTATATACAATCATCACTCTGCAATGCAGTTTCTACAATAATTTTTGCATGCTTGTCTTTCTGTTTCATACGTATAAATTTCTTGTATTAAATCTGAGCAGAGCTAATAATCCTGAAAATGTTCAAAATCAAAAAGCATTATAGTTTTAAAGCAGTAAAAATGTTAAATAACCATTTTAAAAGTGTGTATTAATCTCCATTTGCATAGCCTCTGAACTTAATCACTTTCCTTTATTTTCATTAAGGCAAAATTGGCTCCTGACCATAAACCCAACAATAAGTTGAATATATAATGTACCTGAAGATTCCTGACATTTAAACAAGTTGGACCACCATAGTTCTTTCTTATTACTTTTCTTCTCTGCTTCTATGCCTGAGCCCATCTTGCCTTACATTCCTCCAACAACACACAGAGGAGACGAAAATGTAGGACTGAAGCAGGGGTGTCTGCCATGCCCCACATCCTGCAAAAACACAGAGTCCAGGGGTGCCTGCCCCAAAACCTTTCAGGCCCAAAGGGAAGAAGAAGCAGAGCAGAAAAGCAGAGGCCCAGAGGATCACCACCAGCAACTCTGACATGCTGAGCAGCTCAGTGGCAGGGTCAGGTTTAGATGCCTGGCTCTCTGGTACTCCAGTGAAACATGAATCAGGTTTGATTTTACAAAGATTCGTCCTGAGGCCCCTAGTCCAACACACAGTGGAAATTATAATACCTTGGGCTAAGACTGCTGAGGGGTGGTTGTTTCTCTGTGGTCTTACCTCGCTCTTCTTTTTCTGCCTCTAATAAGGGACAGCCTTCTCCCCTTGTCTTTCTCCCCTGGAGTACTGTGTCCAGCCCTGGGCTCCCTAGTACAAGAGGGAAATGGAGCTCCTGGGACAAGTCCAGCAAAGGGCTAATGGAATGATTAAGGGTATTGAGCATCTCTTGTGAGGAAAGGCTGAGAGAGCTGGACCTTTTCAGCCTGGGGAAGAGTAGGCTCAGGAGGGATCTGATCATTAAGTATACTAAGTGAGGGTGTCAAGAGGATAGGGCCAGACTCTTCTGGTACCTGTGGTACCAGGCAATAGGACAAGAGGCAGTGGGCATAAACTAGAATACAGGAAGTTCCACCTGAACATGAGTAGGAACTTCTTTACTGTAAGGGTGACCAAGCATTGAAATAGTTGCCAGAGAGGTTGTGGAGTCTCCTTCTTTGGAGATATTCAAGAGCTATATGGGCACAGTCTTGAGTAATGTCCTGTAGGTGACCAGACCTGAGCAGAGAGGTTGGACTAGATGAGCTTCTGTGGTCTGTCCAACCTCAGCCATTCTGTGATTCTGTGATTCTCCTTGCTTGCTCTTCATTTCTTTTCCACTCCTTTAACACTGCAAGAACAAATGACACAAAGCCATTTTTATTTAATTGCAAGAAAGACTTCTGATCATTTCTTTTGTACAGGAAAATCAGTCCATGTTCTCATCTCCCTGTGAATTGCACCACATTGTTGGACACCTGATTATGTCTTTTTTTCATGTGATTCATTGGCATACCTCATGATACAGTATGCTCATGTCTCTGAGCTGTGCATGCTGTTGTGACCATTAGCATTTCGTAGTAGGCCTGGTGTCACCCTGTGTTTCCCCCAGCAAGGTCAGCAGTCCTTTGCATGTTTGGTTTTAACAGCTCTGACTTCAGTGAGCCACAGTTGGGTAGAGAAGGCCTCCAAGAGAACATTTAAGCAAGTGTTTAGCAAAGATTCTTTTGAATGAGGTTACTCTCATGTTCTGCCTCAGATGGGTGGAGAGCAGAGGGTTGCACATCTCCTGGGTTCATGCCCTACCACCTACCCGACTTACTTAGAGCAGAATCCCTAACAGGAGCCTCTCAGGTTTTCAACACCTTTTCACTGTGCCTCTGAGTCCACCTTTCAAAGACCTGCAGCCCGCTTTTAGGAATCACAAACTGATGTTTTAAGATTCATGTTAATGATGTCTTTAATTATGCTTCTAACGCTGATCTTTCATACCTTTCCCTCCCTCACCATCTTCTTTACCCACTGTCAAATACTGACTGTACTCTTATGGCAGTAATTTTTAGGAAAGTGAAATTTTCAAGTTTGCATTGACTTCATCTTTGCTTTATGGCATTGCAAAGTGCCCTGGTCACAGATATTTAGATATAAAACGACTCAATCTATTTTAAGTAGATGACACTACTGGGCTGTCCTTGCATTTATTCCTACCAATTTTAGTTCAAAGTCTCTTCCAATATAATACAGATACGCCTTTGCCAAATAAAAGGGCTCCACTTGGTAACTAGCACTTAAAAGAGGAAGGAGAAAAATGGCAGCAAACGTCACCTTTCAAATAGCTTTAAAAGCTGTCATGATGATTTTCATATGCTTGTATCCCTGAAAAGGATTATTTAGAACTCAAACTTGACAGTTTGAAGAGATAAATTAAGTATCTTGCCTCAAGGTGAATTCTGGAAGTGGAGCAAAGGCGTTTCCCAGGTATGTTCCTCAGCCCATAGTCCTGTAGCACAGCCCAAGAAATGGGAGTAAAATTTGCACAGAGAAGGCTGTTCCCAGTTCTTTGTGCCCCTTTAGATATGTCTAGCTCAGCAGGGATGGTATGCTGGCCAGATGACACAAACACTTAAAATGTTGGTACCCCACAAACCATTTCCATTAAATGAGGTGACACTTTAGGTATATACTTTACCACTGCTGCAGAATTTGAATCTCCTTTCGTGGTGTATCCAGAAAGGGCACCCAGAACACAATCGTTTTACATGTTTGATTTCACCAATACTCTTCCTCTATGAATTTGTGTAATTAAAAGGAAAATGTTGACATAATATGAAAAAATCCATACAACTTCAAGAAACATGCAGCCCTTTCAAGCTGGGTTTGCCTGAAAAGGCAGCAGTCAGAAACAAAACTCTTTTCTTTTGTCCTTGCATGGCCTCTTCCAGCTTCTCCGCTCTTTTTGGCTGGGCCCTTCCAGAAGCTGTTCTGAATCATGTGTTATTTCATTTGACATTTCAGGTCTTGGGCTGCGTCATTGATCACACAGAGAGGAATTTAACAGCCTAGCTTCCAGGCTAGGTCACTACCTGAGATAACTGCTGTACGCTTCATCAAGCATATCTCAATTTTTGTGTGTGTTTGAACTACATAACCCAATCCCAAACAAGAACCTAGAACCCACTTTTTATCAACATATAAACAGCAACATGCTTCAGCATATCAGCTAAATCTGTATGCTGGCCCCATATTTCACTCCTGACTTCTAGAGGTTTTCAAGAAATTCTTGCATGTTTCTGGGGCAGTGCAGGTTTGAAGATTTATGGTTTCTCAGTGGCATTTTCAAGCATAATTATTGCTAAAAATGAGTTCCAAAAAGGTGTTGGCATTTCTACTGCAATATAAACTTGGGCTAGCTTTTCTTCTATGTGGAATGATTTATGTCCCTTTCCCTTTTGAAACCCAGATTTAGAGTTAAACTGGGAATCACAGCAAAACTTGGTTAATAAGAAGTAAGCCTCATGCTTTCAGGCAGATTGTTATTTTCCTTTTTCCTTTAGCTTAGTGACAGACACTATTCTCTTTATAAACAACCTGGGTACAGACTGCTTTAATATTCTGACAGCTCAGTGTAGATCTCAAGCAGCAAGGAGAATGTCATTTCTAGGTTTGGTTTTAATATTTATTTTGGGGTATATCAATTAGAAAATGTGTGGTTAAAGTCTGCAGGGATTTCCTGTGGTTTGACTTGTGAATGTCACCTTATATTTCCTGGGAAATCTGTAATATTTATTTAGAGGCTTGCTTATTTATCTGATAAAGAATTTAGTACAAAGTGGCCTAAGGGGGAATACAGTTACCATTCTATTTGGCTTCAAGTTTGCAGTGTTACAGCCTAGGAATGGTATATTTTCTATCATTTTCTTGAGACCCTATCAAACTCAACATGAATATTTTTCTGACATAAAATCCTGGAACTGAGCTTTCAAAGAATGCATCAGTCTAATGCTGTTCCTCAACAAATGAGTGCTGTAAACAACATAGACATCAGAAAAATTGCTGTGCTTACTTTGGCATGCTAATAGTTTGGATTTTACTGACTGCCAGAATAAGACCTCTGTTAGTATTGCACATCTACAGGTGCGAAGGATTCACAAAGAAGAAGGCATTGTCAGGCTAGTGAATCAAACTGAGTCACACAGAAGAACAATCTTTCAGTGTCACCATCAAATTCAGCTGCTCACACCATGAAGCTGAAAAACCATGACATAGTTCATTTTTCAGCTGTTGAGCACATTCACATAATGTAGCTCATTCACTGTGTGTTGCCTAGTTCATGTATGAATGTGCATTCACTTGAAAAGCTCGTGAATACCCTTAGGTTTACAACACAGTTATTGTGGTGTGATGCATTCAGCTTATCTGCATAGCTCTAGGACTCACGTGGCAGTACGAATTAATCAGGAATAGAATGGTTTCCAACTTGAAGAGATACCAAAATGCTATTAAGAAGATTTAGTCAGTTTTGGTAATTAAAAAATAAATAATTCAGAATTCATGTATGGGATCTGGGTTGTTGCAAATTTCCTCCAAACTGAAGCTGAAAAAGAACTCCTTTTCTCCTAATCTAGAAATAAATCCTAAAAAACCCTGTGTAGATGAATATATTAGCATTAGTATATTAGAGATGCACTTGTAGCACTGATAGTCTGAGGATATAAGGAAGGGAATTCAAGGCTAGCAGGTAGAATAAATACTCAATACCCTAATATAAAGTATGATATCTACCTATAAAAGGTTACCTTGATAGCGTTTTCTGTTTCTCTTCATCACTAACTTCAAGATATATTTATCTTTAGAGTAAAAAAGTGCATGTCATCTGAAAGGAAATCTTGCCATTTTCAAGTAATATGCAAGAACATTGTAATCCTATTCCTGTTTTGTAACTAGATAGGCCTACTCTATTTCCTTGGATCTGTCCTCATGCCATAACAAGCTTTAATCAATGTATTAAGTGCTACGAAGGCAGAGTTAGCACTTGACTGTCTTCATAGTTGGTAAATGGGAGAAGCCCTTTGCATATTCAGTTACTGAATCTTCTGCATTTACTGTGGAGATCCAGCACAGACTGGTTTCAGGTACAGAGAAATCACTCTGGTCTGGCCTCCAGCGAGCTCAAGACCTGCTCTGAAGCCAAGAAGCAGAAACACTATGGCACTATAGACCTACAGACCTTACTACTTTCTCCACATCCCACTATTTCTTCTGTAGTCACAAAACATTTCCTGATTTCTTCTGCCTCCAGCCCCAGCAGAGAATAGCCAATGTAAACACACATCAACAGCTCTGCCAGGAGGCTGAAAGAGCCTCTGCTTTCCTTGGGAAGAGAGTAGGATGTGCTAGCATGGCTTATTACAAGAGTTTTGGTAGAGCAGAAACTTGTTCTTTGGACCAGAAAACTTATTTGTCAAAATCTGACAAGTTTTTAGCCAGTAGTATGTAATTTTAATTCTACAAACCTCAATTGTTCTGATGTGGCCAAAAAGAGTGATGCTCGGACCTGTGTAAAAATCCATGAGAACAACAAATTGCAAAAACAAACAAGCAAACAAGATATTAATTACAAAATACTGGAGTCAAGGGAACATACTGCTACTAGCTGCATTTCAGGACCTTTATTTCATCATTCCCTGATGCTGAATGGGTGGGAGATACAGATACATAGGAAGCAGTGACTCTAAGCATTCGATTAGTAAAACATAGAGAGTTCTGACAGTTGATCTCAGTAAGGAAGTGAAAAGAGCACATAAGCATAGCGCAGCATCACTCTGCGGAAACATCAGAAACCATCCGCATTCCTGCAATACCCTGAGAAATCCTGAGGGATCAGACCAGCTACAGAAATAATCACTTATGGGCTTGCAAAAAATCAAAAAAACAAAAAAGGTATTTTGGAGAACAAAGTTACAAAGTTCGTTTTCCTTGTTAGGGTATAGGCACTAACACTCTGCTGCTTAAACCGAGGTGTCCAAAGATGCCCATGCCCAGCCTCGTACTGATTCTGTGAGAAGGAATCAGGATGGCAGGGCTTTACAAGTCAGCTTCTGTCTTGGTGCAGAGAGGGGTGGGAGCTTCTGAATTAAACATGGGGGAAAACATACAGTTTATCTGAGAAGAGATGAGGCATATGAGAGAGGGAAGACTAAGATTAGATATTAGGAAACTCTTCCCTGTGAGGGTGGTGAGGCACTGGCACAAGCTGCCCAGAGAATCTGTGGCTGCTCCATCCCTGGCAATATTCAAGGTCAGGTTGGACCGGGCTTTGAGCAACCTGGTCTAGTGGAAGGTGTCCCTGCCAGGTCATAAAGGACAGAGTACCTGGCCTAGAGCCCATTGTCCAGAAAGAATATGGATGTGCAACTGCAGGCGCAGTAACAAGGGTCTTCAGGACTTTTTCACATTCAAGGGTGATGTTATTGGAATAGAGAGTAGAAAATAGGGCCTTTCATGCCACATTTTCTAAGAAAATGGGAATATAATCTGTGCTGTGTTGGATCATCACTCTAGTCTAAGCAACTGGCAAATAATTGTTGTGTTCTCAGAGAAGGCTTTAGAGCAGACTTCAAATGTAAGAACAATAGCAAATATGGAGAAGAATGAAAAACAAGATTAAAAAGCCCACAGGTTTATCAAAAGTATATTCTACGTGATATCTTTTCTTGATAGGATTGATTTTCCAGACAAAAGAGATATACCTATTTTGCTATAAAGCTGATGGTAGTTTGTTGCATTGGAAACCATTAGTAAAAATCAGTACTGGCACAGGAAATGTAAATTAGAAGAGAGCAGGTAAACATAAGATGAAGCCAGTGAAAGAGAGCTGTTGGCTGGAGGGAGGTTATGTGCAGAGGTTTCCTAGGTTCAGTCTTGGGACTAAACTTATTTAATGTTTTCACAAATAAATTCAGTGCAAAGTGAGGCTGTACTACTGAAATGTGCTAAAGACACTGAGGTACAAGGGTTGAAATATCATAAGGGGGAAAAAAATGAATGATTTTGTAGACTCCCATAAGAGAAGAAAAATGACATGCAAAAGTTTGAAAATCAGAAATAATGTCCATGCAGACAAATAATAAGATTTTCTGCTATGAACCAGGGGACTATGTAGAAAGGACAAAGGAAGACCTGATAGTATTAGTTATCATCCTCATTATGATAGGTTACCAATTTGATGAGACTGTGAAAAATGCAAATCCAATCCTTAAACATTAGTATGTCTAGCAGAAATGGAGAAGTATTAATGCCACTGCATTAAGCATCAATGAGATATCACCTGTACTACTGTGTACAGTAAAAGATACGTGTTCGAGAAAGATGAATATGAGCTGAAAAAGACTATTGGGAAGGTTATCTATAAAGAATATGTTAAGAATACATAGATAAAGAATATTTTGTAAAAGTGAAGTAGTTAATACTATGTTTTTTCTTAGCCTACAGAAAACAAAGCTGGAGCAGGGGGATATACTGTCTGTGCAGGAGCAAAGAACTGAGACAGAAAGACTAGAAAAATAATGTTGCAGCAATAATAAGGGGGGCTAAAGTGGCAAGGAAAAGCATGGGACCTATGACAGGTGAAGATCAGGCTTTGATGATTTTGGAGTTCCCTTTGTCCTATGCAATGCAGATTGTATTTACTTTTTTCTACTGTGCCAGTAAGTTGTATACGTCCAGTGAAGCCGTATTGCTGCTTCAGAGGAGTGGTCACTGTTGGCTGAGGGCAGGCATGGCAGGACAGGCATGGCAAGACAGGACAAGGCAGGTAAATCAGATCTCTAATGTGCTCTGTTCCTTGGCAGATGATGCTTTATATGTGGTATCTACAATCAATCAGCTGTAGTTGAGGCTGGGAATATGTATATAGCTCTTATTTTAAAGCATCAGAAGAAATGCTCTTTTATCTTAGTACATCTGTTGAGTAACCATGCACATCACTGACACGAGTAGTATGATTCCTTTTAATGGGTAAATAACTAGATATAGGAAGAACTCTTTGAATTAACCAAACAAAATAGTGTCCTATGTGTTTTTTTGCAATTGCTCTGGAAAGGGAACTTGCTGTTAGCCCTCCTCCTTCCTCAAATCAGCATTTCCCTGCATACCCTCTTGAATATTTTGATGTAATGCTTTTTTCCCTCCATTCTGCATGTGTGATGCAGATCCCGTAAAATTGCCCATAGGTTTTAGCTCCCAGAGCTAAAGGGAGCCCAGAGATCCCAAAAGTTGCTTGGGATCCCAGCAGCACTGAAAGCTACCATGGGAGGAAACCAAAATGCTGTAACTAATGTGATCCTAGTTTGTTCTGCATCCAAGACTGTTCATAACTATTGCTCCTCTTTGGGTGACATCCA
>JAVHNF010077579.1:2507-15039 GCA_034783455.1 Micropsitta finschii | reverse complement strand
TAACAGAATTCAAACACTGGACCATTCCCACCTCCTGCCATGCAGTGCTGGTAATTCCCCATTATATTAAGAAAAAAAGATGAGGTCTTGAGTCAGCCAGCACTTATCTTGCTGAACTACAGCATCCACAGCAAGAGTATTTGTTTGAATTAGCACAGATTTATTATTACTATTATGTTTTCACATCTCTCATTAACTTTCATTCCAAACTGATGGTATAATTTCCTGCAAAAGCATCAGCTACAATGCACAGTACAGAATTACACTAGCATACAAGTAAAAGGATACCGTGTCATTATAGACACACTTTATACATTGCATGTCAGATATTTAATGCTTGTCTTCCAGTTAGCAAATCACTTTCTGGTTTATTGCTATGATTATTATAAAGAGACATAAATAAGTACATGTTAATAAGTAAACTAATAGGTGACTAAAGCACCTAGATGATGAAATACCATGAGATGCTTCTGAAAACATTATCCTGCAGATATAATTCCAAGTAAACTAATGCTATAAACAGAGAAGATAGTTTTAAAACCCATTTATTTCCACCTCTAAGATCACAGGCAGATAAAAATCTAAGGAGGAGGAAAGGAAGAAGACAAAGCCCTTAGTTAAAAGGCAGACTCAGGTGCAGCTGGTGAGGGCGCAGATGTATGGTACTGCTTCTGTAAAGAAATAAAAATACATGCAGAGAGCTGCAGAGCCCACCACACACAAGACATATCGGCACCTACTCCATCAGTGCAATAGGAGAAAGCTCTGAAGGGCTAAGTCCAGGCCCTGCAGTGCCTGTGGTTTCAAGGCCCTGCAAGGAGATGTCAGCCCCACAGCACTGCCAGCCCCTTTGCTCCCGAAATAAAGGCGTTTGTGAGAAAAGGCTCCATAAAATCTCATTGCTTCCAGCATCCTTCTCCCTTAAATGCTGCTCTGTCACATCAGATTAGAAAAGGGAAAGAAACGTGAAACTAAAAAAGAGAGATTTTGGTTGGCAGGCCTTTGGTTATTCATTTACTGGTTTATTATTGATTTTTGTGCCTGTGCGGAAGGATCGCGTGTGTATGCTGGAAAAGAGGATGAGTGCATCTACTGAGGGCCGAGTGAGCCCAAGGGAGCTCAACAGCCAGAGCTCTCTGTGGATTCGCTCTGAGCCTGGGTTCTGGATTGTTTGGGTGGGTTTTTTAAACTAAGAAAGTCTCCATTGCTCACCCTGGGACAAACCACAAACTCCTCCATCACTCCAAGGGTCCACTGCAAAGACGCAAAGGGGTAATAATCTGGAGCTGAAGACCTGAGACCCTGGGTGACCTCCCAATGAGCCAAGCTGGGTCACCATTTACAGCTACAGGGCCACCTTACAATAACTGGCAGCTGGTCTCATGCACACCAACAAACAGAACAGCCCCAGCAGCCCTGCAGCGAACTGGAGTGTGTAGCACCACACAAACCCACACGTTACGGCCTTCCAATTAGAGGAACTCCACTGTATCTAGGGAAGAATGGATCTATAATGAAGACATTACAAGATATTTATTTCAAGCCTGAGTTACAAGCTCACCTAAGGAAAGAAGCAAGTGATGCTGACTGGTCCCATACATCACTGACTCTGCACCCCAAGTAGCAGAGCATCTGTAGAGCGTTTGTAGACCTAGACCCTCGAACACAAGAGGGACGGTGCTATGCAATTCTTTGGAAACCTAAATATAACGAATTTCCTAATGAGGACGTTGCTCCATAAGCAGTCACTGCCACCTTGAATTTGGCCTGCAGAACAATTGGGAACTTTAGACCTACCTCAGTTTTAGAAGACAACAGAATAGCACGTGACGCTCCTGACGTTTTCAGCTGAGTGCTTTACTAATTACTGGGTTTGGCTTATATCATGTAAAATTAATGATGTTGTCATAAAGCTTACAGTACCTTGTAAAACTGAAACTTTGTCTTGCAACTTCCAGAGCTTAACTAAATGTGTGGGAAGATAATTGATTAAAACTCTTTAAACATAAAAGCACTTGAGAAACTTTGCAGTTTAGGTTTCAACAAGTCAGCTTTTTAACACACAATACTCACTAAATACGTGCATTTAATGCTGTCTAACACGCACTGCTATCTGTTCTCTGTTTCTTGATAGCTGTGGTGCTCCAAACACAAGAAGTCAGCGAACGTGCAGACCTATTTCAGATTGCTGAGGAGTGTTCGGGAGTCAATCACCTTCTTCTACCAGGGCCTAATGTCAGAAAACTCTTGGGTCAACACAAATGTTTCATTAGAGTCAGCAGGAGCTTTGCTGACTGCTTCCAAGAGGCCAGAACTGCAACACAGCCTTCCTCAAAATAATCATGGAAAGTTGAGTTCCATTTCTACCTCACAGACACCGACCCATCAGCTAAAGCTTTCAGATACAGCAACGTCAGCCCTGCACCAGTAACACCCACAAGACCTGGGATGTTCGAAGATTGCCCCCTGCTTTGGTGAGGACAAGAAGCACAGAAATAAGATGGTATCTGCTAGAAGTGAGACTGAGTTATACCTTAAGAGTTGCATAAAACCACTTAATATACATCAAAATAAACCCGGTAAACCAGTCAGATCACTGGTTTAGTACAAAATAAATAGAGACAATAAGGTAAGAAATAGTAGACAGTAATCCCAAAACAAAGAATACTTTCAAATGGCAACAAAACTGCTGAATGTGGACGAAAAAAATGACAGAAGTGCAAGAAAGGAGATACTGTCACAGGAGAAACAGAGACATGATTCAAAGAGCTTAACACATTCAACACATGGCTGAGTGCAAGATGAAGGTGAATATACATAAATCATCTTACTGAAAGAAGTGTCATTTGAAATATGAAGCCCAGCATCAAGACAGCTTTAATAAACTGATGAAACTCCCCAAACTGTGCCAGCGTACCTCGTATTTCTATATTTAATATGCACGCCCAACCACTGACAAGGAAGTACTATGTGAAAGTTCAGAATTTTAAAGATAACAATAAATTAAGCACCGGAGGTAATGAAAAATTGGATAAATCACAAAATAAATCATGCCAGACCAACCAGACGTGTCACTTTATTAAAAATACCCGGTCTTCTAGCCAAGAAAAATGAGTAGCTCCAAACTGTCTGGGTTTCAGTACAGTATTTGACAGTGCCATAGGAAGTTGTTAAAACAGGAGACGTGGGGAAGAGAGAGAGGAAGTGGCCGAGATGGAGAAACCTGCAGCTTGCCTGGGAGCACTGGGCTATTGAGGAGAGCCCATGGAGCTGTCAACTGAGTATTTGGAATGACTGCGTTATTTTCATTGCCAAAACCAGAAGGCTGCACAAGAAGGTTGGTATAAGCTGCCAGAGAAGACAGACCAAAGTTAATCGTGCAAAGGGCAAGGGACCAGTGCGGGTTTGTGCTTGCAGCTGGTGAGCATGCAGGACCACATACTGCTACAACTCACCAAGGAGACCCTGACACCAGACAATGCAATTTTAACCGCATGGCTACACGGCAAAACATTTCCATTGGAAGGAGAAATGAGTAATTAGACCATGTAAGGCAGTTAATGAAGCCTTGCCTTGGTGTGCAATGTGCAACGCTGGTTACCCAATTATGAAATGGATAGACATTATGAAACGCATCGTGTTAAGTGTAAGCAAGGACACCCAGCTGTTTTAGGAGAGCATGCTAGGATAGCCTAACTGACTCAGCCTCCCAAGGGGAGGGCAGGCGGGGATAACCCCATGTGAGTGCATTGGGAACCAGTCATAGGAACTCCTGGCAGTAGTGCAGGTCCTGAAGGGAGAGGAGACAGCTGTCATGAGCACAAACGCATGCAAGCCAGCCACAAATACATCTGGGATGGATAAGACCAAGATTTCTAACTGTCAGAGCTATCAAGTTCTGGGAAAATCTTTCAGTGCAGTGGTTAATGGGAAGGTAACATTAAATATGACTGAGGACCGGGGTCAGGGACACAGAGAGCTCCATCCACCGCTCTAGTGCCGCACTACACAGCTCCTACCTCCTCCTCACAGGAGGCAGGGAGTGAGAATGAAAACCCCTGCTCCTGAAGAGCCTCAACTGTAATAAGGGCCAAACCCTCACCCACCAGGTGAATCTAGGGAAATCCCGCAGTATGAGCACCTTCGTGGGCCCTGGAGGTTGTGACAGCTCCTCTTGGCTTGTGTTCCCCTCAAGACTACACAGCTTTTGGGGCTGCTGCTAACACAGCTCTGATCAGCACTTTTAAAGCATGGACTCTTGACAATGCTTTCTGAGAATACGTAGGGCAGCATTTATTGCTAAGGAGATTCTCTTGTTTGTATCACTTCTCCTTTGTTCTGACTGAACAGCTGAACAGATGGAGATCAGGACCAGCAGGTACTTCTATGCCACCCCATGCAGGAGCCTCCTCTGAGCACGCAGATAAATCCATCAAGTCAAGCGGTACTGAGGAGACACCTCTGGCTCCTAAAAGCAGTAGTTCTGCATCAGTGCAGCCCTGCACGAGGCATCCTCAGGTCCCCATCTCTGCAGGGATTGCTCCTCAGCTCGGCTCGGCTGCAGCATCCTGCTGCTGTGCGGCTGGCTGCTGCTCAAGCAGGGGCCTGAGTTGCACTCAGGGTCTCTCTGTCCCCTTGTCCCCTGCACAGGGTTGTGACAGGCCAGCTGCACCCCTTCTCCTAACAGGGTCTGGTTTAAGCTTCTCTCCAAACACTGAGGAAACGGCTAGTCCGGGACTCCGAGCCGAGACCTGTGTAAAACATGCCAGCTGGGCACGCTGCTATCGAGTTCACCTTGGAATAAAAAATAGCAAGAGAAATTTCACATGGAAGACCAAGTGCGCTAGCGGATCGTGTAACCTTGCTCCAGACCAAGCCACGCGGTCAACAATTTCCAGTCCTCGACAAACAACATACAGGCAGTGCCATCAGAACATTTAGTTGCATGAAGATCAACATCTACGACACTCTCAGGTTACAAGCACATCTTCTTTAGGAGTGAATGGCAGCTTTACAAAATACGAGGATGATTAACATTTATGGTGCTTTAAATCTGATCTCTGAGCGTCTCGGCACCGAGCACAAGACCTAACGTATCAGCCTAACAGACTTGACATTTAGCAAGCCAAGTTTATTTCTAGAAAGTGAGCTGGAAATTAAATCTCGTGGTTGCAACTGGCACACTGTGCAAAAGAGGAATCTTAATGATGACTGCATTTAATTTCTGCCCTATAGCTTTCATCCTTCTAATTGGTATATTTAAGTGCACTTAATCACTTAAGCACTGAACCTACCGCAGTGGTAAATCTCCAGTTTAGGCTCCACGATAATAAATCTTTGTCTTCTCTCAGCAGCTGGCGAGATGATCTGGACTTTGAATTTAGGTCCTTTCCTCAGGCTTAACAGTAACAACTTGTTTGTTCTGTCTGCTGAAAGCATGACATTAACTCTTGTTTCTAAATGCATTATCGTTGCTTAAGCTTAGTGCTCTCGGTGTTAAAACCGGCTGCCCTTCTAAGAAGCACTTCTAAGTGCCCAACTAAGAAACACACCACACAAAAAAATCCAATTAGCCTGCGCTGGGAGTGTACAAAGCAACTTTAACTCATTAGTATTTGCACAGCATCCCTGGTCCGCATGACACTTCACAGACACGAGGACAAGCTGGAGTTTATAACGCAATCTTTCAATAGATGCCTCCAGTGCCACAAAGAGCTAATTTAAAAACAGGTGGAAGGAGCCTTTGGACATTCCTCCTTTTCACAGTTAACGCAGGAGTAACACCCCTGAAAGCACCTCACAGTCTGGCCACAGCACCAAGCTAGGTTTTGTCTTGAATCCTGTGACAAATGCCCTAAATTCCTGAAGTAGCTCTGCTAAAAAAGGTAAAACTTAGACGCATCCATCAAATCACAAGAGGGAAAACTGCCTTTGAAGAGGCTGTGGACTCCATCCCTTGGTTTTGCTACAGGCTTCCTGCAGTACCTTGGTAAAGTATTTAGGCCCCAGTCATTAAGAATCCATGCGTATTAATTATCTTTGCAGTAAACCCCTGGGCCTATACTTGCAGAACAAACCATGCCATTATAGACCTGTAGGACCAGGGTCTCATTTCCCCATGCCATAGTTCTTCTCCCTGTGCAGCTCGGCACAGCTCTCAGTTGTAGTCACCATACCAACAGCTGTCTGGAGCGGGGCCTTCTGGTTTTAGGTATAAAACATGTTCTTAATAACTACCCCTGTTACAAAAAAAGCTGAATCCTGCCTTGTTGCGACTGCTGCACCGAAGACTGCACCTTCCATCCTTTTCTGACGGTGACGTTAACTTCTGCAGCTTTTAGTCCAGAAGAAACTGCTCGGTCAGCCAATACGAGTCACCACTTGAGTGGTTCTGTTTGCTTTACCACTTGCCAACAAGGCAAACAACCCTCCCTTCAGTGCAGCCCTTGCCAGCTGACCGAGCTATGCACAGAAACGTTGGACTCGGTGGGGACGGCGGTCTGGCACATGCACTGAAGCCCCGGCACATCCGGGGACTATTGGAGCCGCCGTGCCTGCACAACCTACCTGCACGCTGCCAGTGACTGCTTCCAGGGGGGTGTAGGGGTTTTAAACTCAGCGTGATAGGGGTTTACTGGCCAACAATCCTGTCATTAGATTTCAGTCCTGGTCCTCCCACTACTGAGCTTGGCAATCCCCATCACACTGACAGTCTTAATACCGTGATAGCGAGATCCGCAAAGCCATCGCATCACTTGCCGTAGCAGCTGGGTCCAAACGCACCCATCTTCAAAAACTTCCTTTAAAAACACACTTGGCATGTGCGTTACTCTGGATTCAGCTTGCAGCCACCCATTTGTGCGAGATTTGTCTCCCCTATAATAAAACTTGCTTAAGTACCTGCTATTTTTCTCCCACCTTACAGTTTACAGTGCAAGCAACCACCTCTCAATTCTCTGTTCTATGCAAGCGAGGGCATTGCATGCAGCATGTCTCACAGCCACGCTGCTTCTTCAGACCACAGGTAATTTGTCTCCTGTTCCGCCAAGTGCAACACATGCATTTTAACCCCAAATATTGAGGAAGCTCACTATGTTTGCCAACCAGATTAAAGCACTGACTCCTCCTTAGCTACAATCGAGTTCTTCTGTAGCTTCCCTGTGATTAGATAAACAGTTTGAGCTTCCTTACACTAGCAATGCGCTCTGTGTAGTTCCTCTCAAGAGATGCTGCAGTTTTCAGAACCCACTTTAAAACCACAGGCATACCATTCCCCCCCAAATCCCTGTTTTATCCACCAGCATCATCTTCCTAATTCCTGCTAAGTGTTGCTCTCCAGGCAGGCATCATATCCTTCGGTCTTTTGGTTAATGTGGAGCTTTGGCACTGAATTATGTATTCCTCTGAGTCCTTTAGGCACGGCCACCACTGAGCACTTCTTGTGTCTTTCACAACTGCAAGTTCACAATCTGGATTTTTGCTTTGCTTACAAAATAAGCACATACACACAAAAAAAATCTATTTTATATTTTCCCTTTACTTCAGACTCGCAGTATTTTCAGGGCTGCTCAGACAATTTAGGACCTACAGCCTCTGTGAACAATGGGGCTTATGTTCTTTCGGGCTAAATATATCCAGGCACCCGGCGGATGCTTTGGGAAAACCCCGCTACATATATCTGCAGTTTTAGGAGGGCTCCTGAAGATTTCCATCAGCACACAGAGGACACCGGACTTCAGTCAGAAGCTGGCAGTACGACTCCGTGCTTGCGCATCAGCCAGTGTCACAGTAAGCTCACTCCAGCTTCTATCAAATGTTGTTTTTGAAGGCTCTGGCTTACTCATTTCCCCTGAAATCCTGGCTGCAAATCTTCCAGCGCTCTGGCAGTATGAAAGCCCGTTCCTTAAAGCAGCGTTTTCTGAAAACCCTGTGTTTGCTACAGATTTCCCTGAGTTTCCTGAACTTGATGCTGACCGGAAAATTAAACTCAATCAAAACCATCAACCCCCTGAAGAAACGCCCAAATTGATAGAAAACCAGTATCACTGTAGGCTGCATCCGTCAGGAATTGATCTAGCAAGTTTTGTTAGGGCTTTTTTCCCCCACAGGAATCCAAAGTTTCATCTATAAAGATTTCTGTCAAAAAAACCCAACAAAACCCACACTGCTTTCATGCACAACATATTCCTTTCCATAAAAATTAAAGGGAGAGTTTCCACGTGTACCACGCTGAAAATACACACGCTCAAAATGGTTAAAATCTGTCTTAGAGTAACCTCCTGAGTATTAGCCTATATCCAGGCAACAACCAACATTTTACAAAACCCCAAAAGGGAGACCAAAGAAACCTCTAACATCCAAACCCTGCCTGGAGGCTCAGCAGCCACTAGGACTGCTCACAGTGCTGTAACTGATACAACTGAAGACAGAGGTTAACAGTAAACAAGACGCGGTTTACTTTAATTGCATTAGGACTGCAGAAAATAAGATCAGTATTTAGGAAAGACTTCATTTACACTCTGAGAAGTGCAAAAATTGCAGGAAGTGATTTGGGTGCAGTGGGCAAACTATCGGTATAGCTGGTTTTGTGAAATCCAGATGCAGAATTAATGCTGACCTCGTCAGAAGCGGTCGTGCATTTAAAATTGTGCTTTCAACACTCAAGTTCATACAAAAGAAGAAAACGACCTACACTGTACTTGCATCTTTTTGCCTTGTCCATCTTTTAGTGGCATCAGGGTTTTGCTCCAGGTTTTCCATGGACGGGTCGCCACACTCCTGCAGCTCACAGAGCAAAACCCATCTCCACAATGGCACATGACTTTGAAAGAAGGACAAGCAACTACCAGCAAGCCCACTAACATAAAAGTATCTGTCCTTCAGCTCTTCTCAACAGAAAGCAGCTGCTCACTCATTTTAAATCCATTTGAAACTCCCCGGCCTTGGTCAGGTTAATGTTTTCCAAGACTCCTGATTAACTTCCTGGGCTTAAACTCATGAAGGGGAACAATACCTCCTGACCATGCTGTCAAGATGCTATCACAGCAAACACACCCTAACGTGCCCAGCAGCACCAGCACCAGTGCCCACAGCCATGCTCCCCGGCCCAGGGGGGACAAACCCCCAGGCATCCTGTCCCCCAAGAACCCTGCTGCCCCAAGGGTGGTTCACCCATCACTGTAGCCTGGTCCACACGCAGCTCCAGGCAGACAAACATCACCAGCAGGAAAGAATGGTTAAACTTTAATACCAGAGAATGTTTGCTGCTGCTGCTGCCCGAATCTGAGACCATGGGAATGAAAGTTACTTATTCCTCACACCGCAGCCTCCTGGAGCACATTGTACCATTGCCCAGGATAGATCTGCAAGGTCAGGAAGCCAGAAAGGGAACACCAGAAAGATGAGCTTCATTGAGATCAGCCACCACCCTCAGACAGCATAGCCTAAACCTGGCAGGCACGCTTCACCTCCTCCACCTCCTGCAGTATTTCTGCTTATGGAATCACACCCAGCTTTCTTGCATGGTTAAATACTGAACAGTTTTCATAACATGAGGGAGGGTTCAGTGGGACAGGAGTGGTCCAAGGGCTTTTACTCACTGAAGCCTGTGAAATGTACACATCGGTGAACGCATTTGAGGTGGAGCAGATCACCATCGCCTCTGGCTGCCTAAAAACCTCTCTGCTGTGGGTCTTCACAGAGATGGAAAGAAAAATGTTATCCCTATTTTACAAGGAGCAGAGGAGACACTCGGAACACGTTCTATCTGCTCTGTCCTCCTGCCCATGCACGCACAAGTGAGGAACCTGGTGCCGGCCAGTGCCGCCAAGTGCTGCTGCACATGAGCCTCTTGCTCCCCCTCTCCAGTGGCTGGCACCGTGTGCAGTGTTCCAGGCTCTGGGCTCTAAGAGAAGGCTATAACCTGGTCACAAACCCCACCGTAGTAAAAGCCCTGGGTAATGGTTTCAGTAGGAATGCCATGATGATGATTAAAAAGCTCAAAAGAAAGGCACCGTGCTCCTCAGAACACAACTTCATCACATCTACCAGTTTCCCACCAAGGGGATGTGGCCTTAACTCCTCCAGCCACGGTTCTCCTGGGGTTGCTGACCTCGGGGGCCCAGCAGGACAACATTACTTGCTTTCTTTGCTGCAGTGGGTTTCTAACCTCCCTTCTCCAGACATTCAACCGGTGGTAGTACAGGGCCTTGCTCTGTTGTGGCTCAAGTGGGATGAACGGCACAAAGCTAACACTACTCTACTGGCACCGATGGAGCTACATTCAACCCGGAGCTCGTACCACCGGATTTACAATTCACACTTTTAGTAAACCAGTTCTTCTGATTTCCCTACCTGCAGCAACGCAAAGGCTTCCTCCCGTCTGCCTCGCCACAAGCCAGCGGTACTCAATGCTCCGGTTACTAAGCCCGCCTTTCTGTCCCACTTTGAAAGGATAAATAAATGATCAGAATCGGTTTAACTTCTGGGACCCTGTCCTTCTTCAGACGTGACCAGAAAGCCAAACTTACGTCAGGAAAAACAAGCAGGGTTGC
The DNA here is from genome assembly GCA_034783455.1 of Micropsitta finschii. Classification (NCBI taxonomy): domain Eukaryota; kingdom Metazoa; phylum Chordata; class Aves; order Psittaciformes; family Psittacidae; genus Micropsitta; species Micropsitta finschii. The sequence goes on along the minus strand of JAVHNF010077579.1, from coordinate 4,486 downwards.
CCGTTTTTAGAAGCGGTTCAGATTAATGGAGCGCTCAGAAACCATGCGAGTGCCAACACGGGGGGAAAATACATCACGTTATACAGAATAATCGTGTTTGTTCTAATCATTCTGGAGGAAGATGATAACACCCACTTCCTCAGCTACTTGTTCTGTATTTGGTATTTTAGCCTGGCATATTAAGTCTCCTCTCTCGCCTCCTGGCTAATGGTACAGTTACAATAGTTCGAGCCCTCCTGTTCATAAAGGATTTTATGATTTGCTTTGCACATCGGGCTTCAACAAAATGCAAAACCCATAAAACAGCACAGGTTTTTAACATAATTATCATTAATATTTTTATGCAACAGACTAGATTGCCCTTTGATTATACCACAGTAATGTATTCCACTGAGGATATTGAAATTAAGATTGCCTAAACTGCAAGGACTTCCAAGCCTGGAAGCCCAGTGAAACACACAGGGTGAGTGCTTGTAATACCATGGATGCCAACTCTCTGGGTGTGCACACCTGTACGACATCAAAAGAGGTGGAAAAAAGGCCCCACGCTTCATCTTAATAGAAGTGGTCTATTTGGTGAAACCATGTAGAATTACCCTGCCCGCACAGCCCACTGCCCAAGTCCTCGCTGAAAACCCAGTTAAAGCTGTATGCACACTACTGGCTCCTGTTCCGCCATCTGATCTGAAGAGTTCCAGCCATGGGAAACCCAAAGGTTCTTTAGCAGCTGATCATTAAAAATTAATGCCCGATTATGACTAAATGGAGCTTTCACTCTGCTTCCAGTCATCAGTTCTTATTATGCTTCTCCTGATTAAAAGGCCATTTCTTTTTCCCCCATTACAATACCTCTTTACTGTAATCTGGTAACCACCGGAGCAAAATCTCTTATTCTGATGCTTCTCTCAAGCACTTTTCCACTACATCTTGCCCAGCTTTTCAACTTCCTTTTAAAAAGACTGACATCATGCAGAGAAAAACAAAATCACACAGCAGCACGAAGCACCAGCCCCACTGGTAGGTACCGTCCCTTACAGACCACGCTTGTCCTTACTACCACAACATCCCATTGAGGACACAGCTTAAGACGTTTGATCCAAGCATCTAAACCTTATATATTTGGGTATCTAGGCACTGCGTTTCTCCCACCGGCTGCCTAACCCTGTGCCTGGTGGTACTGAAAACCAGTTTGCTTGACCACAGCTCACCAACAGATCCAGAGCTTGCTCTGGGAAAATGCCCGGTCATTGTTTTTAACCACCGTACTATTTCCTTATGTCATGCAGAAGTTTTATTAGCAACGTTTGTACTTCTGTTTTCACATCACTGAGATGTATTTGATTAGTGTCACATCAGGGGCCATTACTTTATGAGCAACCTTAAACCAATGACAGTACCCTACTGAGATCAACTGGAGGGGAAGTGGGGGGAGCACAATAAATCAGATTGGGTTTAGTCCATTCACAAAAGCTTTGAAAAACAAAACAAAAGAAAAAACCCTCAACCCGTGCTGATTTTTTAAATAAACCCCATTTAGGAATAGCTGATGCATAAAGGCCATATTGTGCCTATTGTTTTCCCTTGGTAACTAATTTTCATCATGTACTTCAGGACTTACTGTCAATTTCTTCAGTCTTTTTAACCCCATCAATACTTAAAACACAAAGTTGTGAGATATCACTCCTATTTACAGATTTTATACTGTCATTTTGCTTGCATTTTGGGACATTTCAATGAAAACAAAGATGACTCAGCTGAATGCAGACCCAAGTAACATTTCAAATGAGAAACTGCATCAAGAATTAGTTGGTTCAAACTAGTAGTGATAGGACAAGGGGGAATGGCTTTAACCTGCCAGAGGGGAGACTGAGCTGAGCTCTTAGGCAGAAGCTCTTCCCTCTGAGGTGCTGAGGCGCTGGCACAGGGTGCCCAGAGAAGCTGTGGCTGCCCCATCCCTGGCAGTGTTCAAGGCCAGGTTG
>JAVHNF010077575.1:0-17628 GCA_034783455.1 Micropsitta finschii | reverse complement strand
GTTCTTATCTCAACCTGTGGGAGTTGCATTCTTTCGATTCTCCTTCCCATTCCTCCAGGAGTGGGGGGAAGAAAAGGTGGGGGGGAAGTTCTGATTTATGGCCTGGGCTTAAACCACGACAAGCCTACGTACAGTTTTATGGTTTGAGTAATATGACTTGAGATTGATCTGAAGAGGCGACTGCAATCAAGAGAGATTTCTGTGTCATAAATTAAAACTGTAGGCTCATCTAGTCTTTTAAAATGAATGTGGGCTTTTTATTTGTTTTGTTTCTTGTGGAATTAATTAAGCATTTCTATGAAGATTAATATCAGTTTGTTAATGTAATTAAAACCAGAGGACTTGTAATTAGTTTTTCTTGGAACTTGGATCTGTTTTTCCTCATAGCGGTCTGATGAATCCTGTTGTAATAGTAAATTTAGCTACAGAATTGTGTAGCTATTGCATTCAAGCTCTTCAAGCTACAGATGAGTGTAGTTTACTGTATGTGATGGGAACTAGTTTTGGTCTTCCTATTCAAACTATCCAGTTTTGGTCTTCCTATTCAAAGTTGAATGATTTTAAATGGGATGTGAAATTTTCTCAGCCTTTTTTGTTTCTTCTTTTATCCTTTTATTTCTGTGTATCCCATGTCTTTATTACTTTTTGAACAGCAGCTGCTAAACTTCAGTGCCCTCGAAGTGTGAGGTTTTCCCTCTTGGAATTTCGTCACTGCACCTCTGTCTAGTTCTAGATTTCAATTACAAGTCCTGGTACAGGACTTCCTTTTGAAGGGATTGTTAAAAATTTAATTGGTAATTGGATAAAAAAGTTAACTGGAGGCAAACTTCTAACTGTGATTGAGTGAAAAGTCAAAAAGATCATGCTGTAATGGTAAGCAAAGATAAGCAAACATTTTCTGATGCTAAACATGTAACTAAGTTCCATCCCTTTAGCTGTTGCTTGCATAAAAGATTAACACTAGAAAAGAATCGTATTGGGTTTGAATGTCAAGGTTTAGGTAGCAGTGGGGGCTACAGAGGTGGCTTCTGTGAGAAGGTGCTAGAAGCTTTCCCTGTCTCTGATAGAGCCAAAGCCAGTAGCTCCAAGACGGACTTGCTGCTGGCCAAGGCCAAACCCATTAGTGGTGGTAGTAGCACCACTGTGATAACATACTTAAGAAAGGGAGGAAAAACCCTGAACAACTGCAGCTGGAGAGAGGAGTGATAACATGTGAGAGGAACAGCTCTGCAGACACCAAGCTCAGTTCAGAAGGAGGGGAGGAAGTGCTTCAGATGCCAGAGCGGAGATTCCCCTGAAGCCTGTGGTGCAGAGCGTGGTGATGTAGGCTGTCCCTCTGCAACCCATGGAGGTCCATGGTGGAGCAGAAGTCCTCTAGAGCCTGCAAGTGGATCCAGCACCAGAGCAGGGGGATGCTTGAAGGAAGCTGTGACCATGTGGGAAGCCTGCACTAGAGCAGGCTCCTGGCAGGACCTGTGGCCCCATGGAGAGAGGAGCTCATGCTGGAGCAGGTTTGCTGCAGGACTGTTGACCCCAAGGAGGACCCACGCTGAAGCAGTCTGTTCCTGAAGGATGAACCCCATGGAAGGTACCCACGGTGGAACAGTCTGTTCCTGAAGGGCTGCACCCCATGGAAGGGGCCCATGCTGGGGAAGATGTGAAGAACTGCAGCCTGTGGGAAGCACTCAGTTTGGAGAATTTCATGGAGGACTGTCTGCTGTGGAAGGTATCACATGCTGGAGCAGGTGAAGAGTGTGAGAAGTCCTCTCTGTGGGGAGCAAGGAGCAGCAGAGACAACATGTGATGAACTGACCACAACCAGCATCTCCTATCCCATGTGCTGCTGTGGGGTAGGAGGTAGGGAAAATCTGGAGTAAAGTTAAGCCCAGGAAAACTAGAGGGGTGAGGGGAAGGTGTTCTCAGGTTTCACTTCATTTCTCATTATCCTGCTCTGGTTTGATTGCTAGTAAAGAAAATTGATTTCCCTAAGTTGAGTCTGTTTAGTCCATGATAGGTGAATGGTATCTCCTGGTCCTTAACCCATGAGTCTCTCATTTCTCTCCACTGTCCAGTTGAGGAGAGGAGTGATAGAGCAGCTTTGGTGGGCACCTGACATCCATCCAGGATCAGTCCGTCCATACAGGAAAAACTTTATTTTTCATGTAATGTATTTTAGTAGCTGCAAACAAGGGCAGAATTGGCCAGCTCTTCAAAGAGCAGCAGTGATCACATCGACTTTGTTCAGGAGTATCAGTATTTCTTTTCTTGCTACTGAAAGCCTACAGACCATATCTACTAAATTAACTGAAAATATTTCTAAAAGGACATTCCATTGGAATATTAAAAGTATATTTATTGAGCAGAAGGGGAGACTTTTTTCCGAGACATCAAAGATGTCTCTGAGCACTTTAATTAATCTGTAAATATCACTACTTAGGAATCCAAATAAATCACATTGTATTCCTGCCAAAGTAGATCGTGCTTTTCACAGGAAAGTAGATGAAATATGTGAAACTGACTCACAAAGTTAATGTTTCCCACCAGTAATAACATTCATTTCTATGTACTTATGTCTGTTAACATGACTCACTAAGTTCTTCTGCTTTCTTTTGTGAGATGGATGGCAGCAGAATGAATTGTACAGTGTTTCTGAGTTGTATCTCAGCCAAGATTTTGCTGCCAAAATAGATCTAGCACTGTCAAATACATCTTAAACAAAGTATTAAATGAGCTAGCTTTGCAGGGTTCAGTTTAGACACTGATGTCAGAAGGGGTGCAAAGGTAAAGCAGTATTTTGACACTATTAGTATATAGGTTGTTTAGTTTAATAGAACTGCTGTATTTGGGGAGTCGTTCTGAATCCATTTGACTGTATTTGACTCTTGCTCTTGCACATATACAATGTTTAGTTGAAGAAGTTTCAAAGGCAAAAAGGGCAACTAAGTACCTGTTTTCTATTGCTTTTGAATATTTCCTAATAACGTAATCATATTTAGAAGAGGGAGGAATATCTTTCAGACTAAAACTGTAGTTTGGAAAGTCTTCATTCTTTTCATAATTCTGCTATATATTTCCTCAGAGGTTTTCAGCTAGATGGTTAGAATCTGTTCCTCTGCTGTGTTCTGTTGCTAATTTTGAAGGCAGAAGAGGCAATGATACCTTGCAAATTGTTTTTTGGAGGACTATAATGTGCAGCGGAGGTATGTGTGGAATGGTGCTGGCTGAGGGAACGCAAGGCCAATAGCATGACTGCTTTAGAATGGAGAAAGAGCGAAAACTGGAGTCAATTAATTTTAAAAAGAAAAAGGCAGTCTATAGTGGAATACTCACAGTTAAGGACAAAATAAGAATTGAATGTTGCCTCCTTTCCACTGCAGCTCATAATAGGCAACACTGAAGTCATCCCATAAACTGCAGTGGAAACAATTGCCTTGAGTCATGTAGGCAGGTTAAATACAGAAGCTGCATCTTATTATTGTAGTGTGTGACGTACCAGAGCTGCATTTCCTGTTAAACATGGATTAAGGCATTTGGTTTCACAAGAGCTTTTGAAAATGGATGCAAGTTATTTTTGTCTTGTTCCTATGCCAAATATTCTCCATCCTCTGCCTCACTTGTGCAACCTGATGAAAGGGCATTCAGCACATACTGCTGTGAGCAAAACAATTCTTACATTTCTTCGAAAGTGTTCTTTACAGTCAGTTGTGGTGATTTATAGCTGTAACAGGGCAAAATAATGGTGTTGGCAGCAATGCATGAACATTTATACCTATCTACCCGAGAGCAAAATATGGTCCATAAGCTTTGAAATACTATTTTTTTCCTTTAGTAGTGTAGGTGGGTCTTGCTTTTTCATAGATGTATTGCTGTGGAAAGTGGCCAGTGAGGAACACTTCACTTTCTTTAAAATTATTTCAGAGATTGCCTTAAAACATTGCAGGTTGCTTCCTAAGGAAATGAGGGCCATTTCTACAGTTGTGATCTTCAATTACAGTTTTTATGTTTCTAAATCCTAAATTACATCAGGTGTAAAGTTCAGAAAGGCTAATATGAAGCAGAACTGTACATTACTTGTAAAAGTTAAAAAAAAAGAGTTTTGTTTTCCAGGGTGGGGGGGCCTGCTAAGCAGTTTGCAGCTGATGTGGTTGTTGGTACAAACTGAAGTTTTAAGAGCCAGACCTGGAGTCTTCATCACTTCACAGGAAAAGGTTTTCCATTTTTGGGGGGTTGCTTTTTATTTGCCTTAGTGCTGGCCCCATTCATCATGTACTTTGCAGCTGTCAGCTGAATATAACACACTTTCTGCTGCTGTACTGCACATGAAATCAAGGCAAAATTACATATAATTTTTCCACCCAGTGCACTTCCAATAGTTAACTTTTTTTTTTTATAGGAACTGTTGGGCTCCTGTTTCAAGAAGTAAGGCTGGAGTTTGGCCTGTCCCTTACTCTAGATACACAGGTTGCTCCTGGGAGCTGGGAGTCTCTGTGGGCTGGCTGCTGTGGTACTACTGGCAGGGTCACTGACCATAGGGAATTGATGTAGTGTTAATTCTTCATTTCCTCTTGAGGGTGCACTGCCAGCATTTTAAAACTCAGCTTCCTGACTTATTTGAGCTTACACTTAAGGGGGTGACTGTTCATTTCATGGATTTAGCATGTTTTTTTTCCTGTTGCTGTTGATGTTATGAGAAGAAGAAACATAATTTGAACACTGGCTCTTCTCAAAGGTTGTAACCCCGTAATATGCTTTCAATAATGCTGCCAAGTAGATTTGACTGGACTCACTGATGTGTTGTTGTTGTGATTGCTGTTAGTCTGGTACTTCAAGCACTAATCACATAAAAAGAGTTTCACTGGAAGCTTTAAAAGAAGCAATATTTTTAAGATCATTACAGAACTAGAAATGGTAGTGAGTTACAGTTTGGAAAAGTTAAGGCTGCATGGATTAATGGAGTAGTCTGGATTGTTCTAAGGGGAAATACCATCTAGCTTTAAGGAATGCCTGAGTGTCTTTTTCAAACTAGTTTATTCTGTGATTAAAGCTGTGATATTTTCACAGTGTGCTTAGCAAAACCAGTTTAATTTAAAAAATAATTTCTTTCTTGTGCCATGGCCTCACAAATCTACCTACCATAGCAAATTCCATGTTTTGTTGATAGCAGGATTTTGTTGTGGTGTTTTGGGTTTTTTTGTTCTTCTTTCTTTTTTCTGGGGGGTGGGTGTAGTAAAAAAGGAATGCAACTTCTTGCATTCTTTTGTGAGGTTTACTGGATAATAAAAATTTATTGTTTAGGAGCTAAAAGAATTTTTCAGTAAATTCTTGTCAGCTAGAAATGTTATTTTCCTTGCAATGAATGAACAATTACCAAAGAACTCGGTGTCTGCAATTTCTAGAAATGGAGAAAGTTGATTTTAATTTTGCTTGTTATAAAAACTGCTTGCTCCGGTGGCAACATCCATCCTGATTGAGGCAATTTAAGCAATTGCTACCCTTAAATTTAAATACATTTAGGTAGGGTTGTGGTTGATACAGCTGTTTTCATGTTAAGTATCTATTTTCAACAGGAAATATTATGGCTTGTTGACATTTATGTAACAGAAAAGAAACCACATTGACTTTTTAAAGTTTAAATTTAGAAGTAAATGGACTGATTTTTTGCTTTAATATGTCTATAATGATAACCAGACTTTCAGTGACCGGCAAACAAACAGAAGCAGTTTTCCTGTGGCTGGTAATAGGCTTCTGCCATATTAGATTCTCTTTGGATATGTAATGCTTTTGTTTTATTCCTTGGAATAGCATTTTCTATCTGAGCCTAGGAGAAAGTATGAGTGGAGGTTGCATAGTTACAATTTCCATGACAAACTTGTCCAGTGTAGTTATCAATATACTTAAAATCATTGTCAGCCTGGGTTGTAGGGAAACGGTGTGAGAAAATTTGTTTGGGATTGAAAGAAGAAATTTCCGGACTGATTTTGAGGGCAAAAAGGGAAAGATGGGGAAAAACCTTTGTTCACTGTGTATAGCTGTATAGCTTAGTGATGAGTAATTTCTTAGACCTTAATGGAGACATGATTAAAGGGTGAATAGCTGCGTACTATTTTGGTAGCATTAATTTTGCTGTGTGAGGTTCTAAAAGGGTGAAAAGCTGACGGGAGCCTTACCTCTGCTCAGGATCCTGTGGTTCATCTGTGCTGTGAGTAAAAATGAGGCAGGGCGCAGGCTTGAGCCCTGTCGATACGATACTGTGATTAGCTTGCTTCCTGTGCCAAGAGTGGCATGTACATCAGCCAGGGATCTTCCTCCCACAGGCATTGCAGTGATAGCCCAAAGCTGATTCCCAGGAACACTGTCCAGGTACTACCTGGGATGAACATGATGTCAGGGGACAGGGCTTGGGACTTTTTTCCAAGTCACAGAGTCAGAGAGATTTATTAAGCTGGGGCTGTGGTGTTGTAGGATTTCTGCATTCTGGTTCTTTTTAGCGTACTGAGGGATTTAAGAGAATCAGAGATTTCAGAGTTGATCTGAAGACCACCTCAGCTCACAGAGCAGTCTAGGAGGACAAAGCAGCAAAGCAGACTAGCTCTATTGTAGCTTAAATCTGTTTGTCTCTTTTCTTCTTTTTACTCCAACTTTCTGGGCTCTGTGAACTCCTTTGCCAGCCTGCCTCTTTTGAAAGCTATCTTGAAAAGTGCATGAGGGTTGCTCCATGATTTGGACTGCTGTAAAGAAATCTATTCCATGTGTATAGAATCATAGGATGGTTTGGATTGGAAGAGACCTTAAAGATCATCTAGTCAAACCCCCCTGCTATGGGCAGGGACAGCTTTCACTAGATCAGGTTGCTCAAAGCCCCGTCCCGCCTGGCCTTGAAGACTTCCAGGGATGGGGCAGCCACAGCTTCTCTGGGCAACTTGTTCCAGTGTCTCACTGCTTTCACTGTAAAAAATGTCTTCCTTATATCCAATCTAAATCTACCCTCTTTCAGTTTAAAACTATTGTCCCTTGCCTTGTCATTGCAGGCCCTGGTAAAAAGCCTCTCCATCTTCCTTGTACGCCCCTTTATATGTTGGAAGGTTGCAGCTAAGGTCTTCCAGAGCCATCTCTTTTCCAGGCAGAACAAACCCAACTCTCTCATGTGGGGTTTACTGCACAATGACAGGGTAGAGTGTTACAGATTCAGAAAGCTGTTAGTCTTCTGATGCTTTAGGGACAGTGCAGTAGCTTGTTACCTGTGATTACTATTTCTGGGCCTATTAGCTAGGGATTTGGGGGAGTGGAGATGCTGCATGCCTGCATGTATAGTTGTGTCTTCCTTTTTGGGCATGAGTGCAAAGTGTCCCTGCCCATGGCAGGGGGGTTGAAACTTGATGATCTTGAGGTCCCTTCCAGCTCTAATTCTTCTATGATTCGATGAGTGGAGGAGGTAGTAAAAAAAGTCTAGAGTCTGTGCTAAGGGATAGCAAGTTTCTAGGTGAGGCAAAACCATGTAGGTTTTGATTGGCTTTTCTGTCATGCTTTATTCCTATTAGTTGCCGTCTTAAACTAGAGAATTGTTTAGTTTAGACCTAGTGCCAGTGGAGCCAATGTAAGTGTTTATGTTTTTTGTCTCAGCATCCCAGCCAGACATTTCTGAGTGTGTCACCTGTTTTCTATCCCTGAAGCTAACTGATAGTGAGCCATATTAATACTGTTTGTATATGTACATTGCTTCCAGAGTCTCATGAGTGAAGTTTACTTAGGGCTGATCAGCTTTCGTGGTTTCACAGAAACTATTAGCTATTCTAGGAGACAGCCATCTCTTCCTAACCCCTTCTGAAGGCTGCAAGGTAGTATTTAGTCAGGTATGAACTAACATGGTGATAACTGATGAATCTCTTATTCTTAATCCTTTATAATTATGCGTACTCGCGTGCAAAGGAGGAATAAGCTGTCAGATTTTATGTGTTTCTAACTCTCCACTATGGTGTCATCTAGAAAAGTACAGGAAACATACTTCTTAAAAGCACTCAAGAAGGAGAACACAGCATACCCTTGTTAGAGAAAGAAATGTGACGAAGAGAGCTTTTTAGTAAATACCACCTACACTGGCCTTCATGCAAAACTGGAGTCAGCAGAACAGAATGAGTAAGAAACGATCTCCCACCTTGTCCTTCCATTCCAGTCCCATGTGCCCACACAAATATTCTGGCCCTGCTGAGAAACACCCCTAACTCAAGTTTCTGTAGCCAGCCTGTGATCTGGAAGTAAAGACTCCCCTGCTTCAGAAAAACGAGTTGGTGTGTGAAAATTGGTCTGCATTTTCAGACAGTGGGCCACTGTGGAGGGTTGGAGGGCTGTACTACAAAGGGTGTCCTTAGCTACTTAGCTTGCTCTTGGCAGGTCAGCTGCTGTTTCTGCTATGCTAGAGCAATAATTTTTGGCTCATTTCCACCTTCTCTTACTAACTGGAGTGAATAGGATGACATTGTCTCCATTAGAGACCAATTTAAGTGAATCAAACAGTTTTTTTCTGAGCAAAACCAGTGTTTTCAGAACAGTTGTTCTACTGTTTCTTAATTATAATTTCAGCGAGAACAAGCAACAGTTGAAATCCTGCTGTGTATGAGAGATCTGATTACAGAGGTGTTCTGAAGCTTCAAAATTTATCTTTTAGTTTTGGGGCCCTGAATCATAGAATTGTTTCGGTTGGAAGATCCAAAAGACCTTAAAGACCTTCTGGTTCCAACCCATTACACACTTTGCTTCACAGCCAATTCACAGCTGGAATTTTTTTAGTGATAATTGAGGGTGTCATCTAATCATGTACACTTCTTTGTGACATAAAAAGGAAAATTTAAAGAATTGGTAATACTGAAACTTTCTGAATGGCTGGACATGCCCAGCTTCAGCTGAAGCCAGTAAGAAACCTGAATGCTTCATATTTTTAAAATTCAGAAGTCAGTTGAAAAATCCATAGCGAAGAATACATGTTATCTCATATATGATGAGTCTTTTACCTTTCCCTTCAATCAGATCCAATGAAAACCTATGTTCTCTAGGGTGGCAAAATTTGTTTTTTGAGTAGTGTCCCAACACCAAGCTCATTGCACTTCATAAAATAAGTGGGAAAACAGTCTAATGCAGCAAAGGATGAGAATGTAGAAGTAGTGTGGAGTATTATGCAATTGCACTTACTTACCTGCAGTCAAAAGGAATCCAGACATGTAAATAGCCCATTTTTTTGTATTTGTTTTCTTCTGAAGCAAAGATACTGGCCTCTGCTGGAGCCCTATCAGCACTGCATATGACAGGACTGATACAAAATGGCATAGCCTGTGTCCACCTGTAACCCTTTTGTAACTGTTTGTCACCTTCTAGGTAACGCCCGGCTGCACTTTCTGATCCTGGTGACAGGCTGTACATCGGTGGGAAAAATCCTGGATGCTGAAGTTTACAAAATTACTGCAACAGATTTCTGTCCTCTCCAGGAAGAAACCAAGGAAGAGGAGCGCATTACTGCCTTGAAGAAAATCCTGAACTCCGGGATGTTCTATTTTTCCTGGCCTAATGCAGGCTCAAACTTTGACCTGACTGTGCGGGCTCAGAAGCAGGGTGATAACCACTATGAATCTGGTAACTTGTTCTTCTGGTTAGTACTGCATGTTATACCAAAGTCTTCTGTTATCCCTACCTGTATCTTATTGGTGAGACATTCTCAAAGGGAAATAAACATACGCATTTCAGGTGCACCTCCTTTCATCTCATTGTCATGTCATTTTAGAGGGCATGTGGCCTTAGTGAATTCATGGTAAACCTGGGTTGAACACGTAACTTCTGTTAATTAAAATTAATCTGATAGTGAAATGCAATTGTAATAACAACATTCTGTGTTTTTAAGGAAACACAGGATGTACTGCTCACACTACAGAAACATGTCTCTAGATGTGTAGTTTCCCCTGCAGTTCTTTTTAATAATTTACTTTAAAAGTTATGTAATAGAAACCTGCACTTGAACTGTTCCTCAGTCCCATCATCTGTGCTGAAGTATCTTCTGTTTCTTAAAAGTGTGTTCATTTAAAGTCTGTAGTTTAATGTTTCAGTAATATGCCCCAGTTTTTATGTTGAAAACATCAATATTAATATGTTTACAGCTCAGTGTAAATGTGTCGCATGGAAGAAAACTCCTGTGATACACTGCTCTGTACTTCTTACTTTCTTGTGCTTGCAAAGCAAAGAAACAGGTTTTTTTTTTGTTGTGGTAAGTATCAGTTGGGTAGAAAGGAGAACACACAATGCTGGGTTTTGTCTTCCCTAGGTGAGTTCAACATTGATTTAATTCAGTTTGTTTGCTTTACAGTTCTGGCAGAATGCTTGAATTTCCATACCCTCATTTCTTTTTCTTTCTTTTTAAACGAAAAGATAGTCACACAGGAAGAATAGTTGTACTGGAAATAAACAAGGGTTATATGATGTAGGTGGAAAATAACTGGCAGAGTTAAATGCGGGTGTGCTGTTAGAATGTGTGATGAGTCCTGTGGCCCAAAGTAGGTGAATATTAAATAAGCAAAAAAAAAAAGTTCATAATGGATGATAAATAAAAATGAGAGAGCAGTTCAGCCTGGCTAATCTTTCTAGCCTTGATGCGATTTTGACTAGTAAGATCTGGTGATTTGAGTTTAACTCAGAAGAGAGATACATAAAACTTGCTTTCACCTGTGCTAATTATGCATCCCACTCAAAGAGTTCACCAAGCATGTTAAGTCAGACACATGGCACAAATGAACTGTATTCCCGTGATGAAACCCTAGGATAGCAGTATCCCTTAATAAAGAAACAACCTTTAAAGCAGCTCTTTTTACCTGTTTTGTCTTCTGAAACTTCTTTTCTTGTAATATCGGTATTTGGACTTTCTCTCTTTGCTGTTCTGGCTAATCTAGAAGTAGCCCTTAAGGAGGTTCCATTCTTCTTACGTTGTAGAACAGAGATGGTGACAATATCACATTTAGAAAATTTATCTTGAGGCAGTTATGTGATATGGGAAATATCAGGCCAAACAGTAGATTCTTTAGAGAAGTAAACAATGGAATAAATAGTTACGCAATGAAAAGTGTCCCATGTCCTTACTTACAAACAACACAAAGTGCCTGTTAAATGAACTGCAACAACAAAAATCATCTGCTGGAATTAGTCTGAGTGAGTCTGTGAGTAAAGCTAGGTGAAGGAGGTGGAAGAGATAGAAATCATTTTAGAGCTGCTTTTTCAGTTACATATTTAGTTTTTAAAGGTAAGAATGACTTGCACCTTTTTCAGACAAGTGCTATAATGTAGAAGATCAATTCTTCAGGGGGTTTGCTAGATGTAATAACTCTTGTATTACTGAGCAATATATGATCATAAAAGGGATTTTCTTGGCCCTTATCTGTGACTAAAGGCACATTTTGGAAACCCATCATAATAGAAGAGACTAGCATCACTGTTAACCGGGCATGATAGGTTTCTTGGGGTGTTGATCTTAAAATAAATTGAAGGTTAAACCAGACATTCCTCTTAATTTTAGCAGCACTTTCCGCAATATCTCTGTTGACTTATGGGTCCAGTTTCTGCTTGGAAAAATTTTCCTGAAAATCCTTGTGGATTTTAAAATGGCTGTTCATCCTCTAGTGTATGCCAAAGTGGTCCAGGCAATATTATTCAGAAAGTAATTAGCTTGACAGCGCTGTCATTTATGAAAAAAATTACTAAATTTCAGTGTATTTCCAGAGCTGAAAGAGATCACATTTGCATCTGAATTTACGAGAGAAAGGTACAAGATGTAAGGACAGCACCTTGGTGGTAGCTGTGCTATTAAAGTTTGCCATGTTCTGTCCACTGTAGTAGTTCACAAGGATTTCTTTCTGATATTTTCTGGTTTTGGATAAAGTAACAATAGAAAAAAGGGGTCACAAAATATTAATTGCTTCAGTTAGTGATTATTGTGGGGTGACACCCATGACTGTTTGTCTTACTTTATTCAGTAATGTATCTGTATGTTGTTGAACCTTTCAGGAACCAGCTATTGCACGTGCCCTTCAAACACTACCAGGTGAACTGCTCTGACTGGTTACTGAAAGTGATGTGTGGGGTAGTGGACATTCGCACTGTTTATGCTTCCCACAAGAAGGCAAAAGCCTGCCTCATCTCTCGCATCAGCTGTGAACAAGCTGGTGTCCGGTTTCACATTCGAGGGGTCAATGATGACGGACATGTGTCCAACTTTGTTGAGACGGAGCAGGTAAGTGTATGTATCCACTAGCTTTGAATAATTCATCCCACTCAAGTTTAAGTGGGGCAGAAATTCCAACAAGAATTAGAAGAGCTCAGCAAGTGTTTTTTCCAAGAATGATTAAAATGTTGTTGCATGTCAGGTCTGTTCTTGCCCATTCAGCATTTCTTTGCAGTCTGTTCTTTTTTGTGTTTCTGACTTTTCTATGCACACGGTTTTCACTAATACTTATGGTTTTTTTCCTGAATGCAAAAGTCTGGCCTTTTGATATTGTAGTGAAATACAGACATGGGGTTTTGAAAAATTCAGAGACCTCTGTGTGTTAGTACATAGGAAATCAACATGTGTAACAGTAAGTTTTTCAGCCTTATGGAACTTATTAGTTATCAGTCATGAGGTTTATGTATTAAACAAAAGACTTTTCAAATCTGTTCCATAACCAGTGTCTCACTTTTTATACATTCTGCATACATTTTAAAGTGCATTTTTCTAAAATTCATTGTGTTTTCCATGCTATAGAATATTGGAGAAGAACTAGTTCAAAAGATTTTCTATAAAGTCATGGTCTTTACACTTCATTTCTGGTTTGTTCATTTTAAATATCACTGTTAGGTCATTCAACAAGGTTTGCTGGATTAGCCATTGAAAGTCGCTTGCACTACAATGGCATAACTGTGTCTACACTAATGTAAAAGAATTTGGTTAGAGATGCTGGGGTGATTTTCAGCAAATACTAGAGCTTGGGATTTGTTTTTGGCTCTAACGAAGTCACTTAGAATTATACAAAATCTTGTGATCATAAATATTCATCCTTCAAGTCTGCCGTATTGGATTGAAGCCATCACTTCTTTGTACAGTATTTTTTTTTCAGCTATAAAATGAGGATGATTATTAACTTCCTGTCTCACAGGACTTTAGCAGACCAGTGAGGACAACATTTGTAGAATGTAGGGTAGCGCATGATGTGCTGTGGTGAAGAGCTGTTAGCGCTCAAATATATTATTCAACATAAGAGGAAGCTGCACAGAAAAGGAGCTGTGTTCGCTGGGAGTCGAATCACCTTCAGTTAGTAAAGTAAATGAAGAAAACCCACTATTTTCTCAGTTAAGCAAATTCCAGTACAATCATTTTGGAAGAGACTATACTTCCCATTTGCTTTGTGGGTGATTCTCTCCAGTGAGAAGTGGTATGACACACTTTTATACATAAATGATAAAAATTTAATTTCCAGTTGATGTTGAGACAAAATATATGAGTGAAATGCATTCAGCAGGCTGCCTTGATTGGCATAGCCTAACAATATAACAGTCAGTTGGTTTTATTACACATGGTTTAGCTTACTACCTTGAAAGTGAACAAAAAGCAGTGGACCCTGGAGAATCAGATCTCCAGTGCCAGCTGAAATGAATGCTTTCTTATTCAAGTATAATCACTTTTTCTTTTTTGACTAGAAGGAGTAATTACTTGCAGTCGTAATCATCATACAGAAAAGGATATCTCTATAAGCAAAATGGATAAATGGCTGGTAGTAGTTTTCAAAAATGGACAAGGATCTGTTCCTAAAATTGCATTGTTTTCACTCTCTTCTGGGCAGATCTACAAAACTGTATGTAGTATAGATTGGTTTTATATGTGATGTATGTGTCATATACATGCAGGTGCACATACAATGAAAATAGATTGCTTATGTGATGCTCATAAGCGGAGGCTGGTGAGACATCTTTACATGACACAGTGAGTGTAGCATAGAGATACTTAAGCTCTCTGTATCATTACTTGTTCCAGGAGAGTTATAGCTGTGTCATAGTCGAACTGTGCCTGGCTGCTGAGGGTGGCATACACCTCTCAGAAGGGCCCATACTTCAGCACTAGCGTTTCCTCATGGCATTATGTAAGTGTAGCAGCTTACAGTCAGTGCTATCATTTCCGTTACCTTACTGCTTGCAGCAGGCATGCCTTCAGTCTCCTGTTTGTCCAAAATTCAGCAGTGTTTGGGTGCTTTCAAAATTTCCTCTTAAGATGTTGCCTTGCTGGTGCAGCTTTAACCTCTTCACCCGGTTGTGTCTGAGGACACCTTAGACTTGACACAATGCAGCATTGCTCAGCAGAATGCAGGAGGAGGAATTGCAGACTGGTATTCCCCAGTCTGCTAGTGAGGTTTGATCCCCAAGACATGCTCAAAGCATGCATAACAGGTGAATTTCTTGCACAGTGGTCAGAGTTCTCATCAGGATTGTGGGTTGCTCTTTGCTCATGTCCTTCCTTTTCATGGTTTGCCTGCATTTTCAGTTGGCTGGTGTGGCAGCCTTCCACTTAGCTTTCAGGCTTCCACAAATTCTGCTGCTTGGATGCCAGACTCTTCCCCTGCTGTGCTTGGGTCTAATGTCAGCCTCTGAATTCTCTGCTAATAATTCTCTTTCGTGCCTCTGTCCAAAACAACTGCAAAGCAAGTTCTGCAGCATCTACATCTTTCTAGAAAGTCTGTCAGTGCACTGGGAGAGCAGATGCAGATCTGCCCAACAAAAAGTGGAATTTCCCCTGGAATCTGGGAACAGAAGAAGGGACATATGCCATTTTAAGTAATAACATGGTACAGTCTGCTATTTTAGTTGAGTGCCTTCTCATGAGCATTAGTGCAAAGTACATTTGCACTACTGATTTGAAGAATATTCTCTTGCTGAAATGCAGAGAAAATAAAATGTTAGAGTTGTCAGCATTCTTTCAACTCAGTGTCATGTTTGGTGCACTGCACTTAGGAGTTGTCTAATTATGGGAAATACTTCTGGTATACTGCTTACTAGTTGGGTCAGAAGTAACTCATTCTGTTTAATTATGTTCCTGAAGTACCGTATGTTGCAAATGATTAGCATGAAAAATAAGACGGCCTTTGCATCCCAGCAGAAAACCTGAGGATTTGCTCCCGGTGAGCGGCAAAGCAATACTTAGTTGCTAATGCCTCCCTTAGCTGGGGCTGGATCAGGCTCTTATAGGAACTGCTGTGCTTTGTTCCCGTTCAGCCAGCGGCTACTGTGAAGTGGGAGGACTGAAGGTTTTTGAGTGTTTTGCAACTGGGTAAACAAAAGAACAAGAGTGAAATGGTTATAGGGTGAAAGGCTCTAGTAGGTTCAAAATTTTAACAAGGGTTTGCCTTTTTAGAGGATTGTGTGGTTTTGGGTTTTGTTTTTAAAGGAGAAAGGAAGGTTGCTGTTGCTAATGGTGATAAACACCAGTTTTACCAAGCTGCATGTCCTAAGGAACCAATGTTGGGCTAACCACTGGGATGCCTGAGATCCAGTTTAAGCTGCCATCCACTTACCAAGGAAGAGTCCTAGAATAAACTCTCTCCTGCTTTCATAGTAGACTACTAATTGCTCATGAAGTAATATCTTGGCTGAATAACATTGTGTTTTCATTTGCTGCAGCCTGTACAGTATAATGGCATGCTGGCTGTGCACTTTCATGGATAAACAGACCCTAGGATTCTGAAAAGCCATGACTTTTCCTCCTTTTGTTGGAATTACTTCTAATGTTTCTCTGTTTTTAGGAAAGGGAGAAACAGTCTTATCTTCAGGCAACTCTCTTATGCATAGATGGTATGCTTTTGTCTCCCACTGAGTTAGCGTTGTGGCATTTTAGCTCTGCGGTGAGTCATTTTTTGTGGGCTCACTTAACTGCTGTGACTCAGTGTTTGAGAAGAAGTGGGGAGAGACAGTTAAATATCTCGCTTCACTCTTGCTTTTCCAAAAAAAAAAGAAAGAAAGAAAAAAAGCTACTAGAGGATCTTTCAGATGTTTGATCATTTGGCTTGCATCTTTACAAAGAAAAAAGGAGGAAGAGAAAAGGTAGGAAACACTTAAGGAAAGGTAGGAAACACTTAAGGAAAAATAAAATATGAAAGGAAAAGGGATTTTTTTTTTTTTTTTTTTTTTTTAATCCTTCTAACATGTACTTCCAGATTTGCTACCAGTATTGTTTAATGGGATGGTAGCCTTCTCTACTTGCAGTATTGCAGTTAATCCTCCAGTAGTTTTAAAATCCTTCTGTTCCCAGTAATAGCTTATATGTTTCTCTTCACCTTTTCTTCCTCTCTAGTAATCCCCTAAAGTTGAGACTGTGTCCCATTCTTTTAATTCTTTTCTGCTGATAGCATTGAGAAACAAGTATGCTTTCTTCATTTAGTTTGTGTTCCTGTCACTATTTACATTTCAGCTCCTCTCCCAGCTATCCTCTGAAGAGTTAGGCTAAACTCTTCACATCTTATAATGTAACTTATGGGGAACAACTGTAATTTACTGAAGATAAATGACTGGTTTCAGTTGTCTTCTCCTTCATGGAACTGTTGGAGAAAGAAAATGGAAACCTTGGCAAGGTATTAAAAGGAAATGCCATGATTAACCTTCCCCTTCTTCCAGTTTAAGAAAAAAATGTCAGGCGTGGATTAAGAAAAATGATCCTTGTTTCACAATAACTCCTAGACCGTGTTGGATAGCTCTCCAGGAGAGGAATGGATGCAGTCATGTAGTTAATTTATTTTCTGGATCAAGTTTTAGTATGGCCCCAGGAGAGGCAAAGAGGATTATTTTGGCAAGCATATTCTTGGATTCTGTGGTCTGGGCTAAAGGGATTCATGGAGAGGTATGTTTAGGCCATCTGTTATCTATGCTCTTTGTGGGTTGCGTGGCAGAGCTGGAAATTACAGAACAAACCTTGTGAGTATCTGTTTTATCATGGATGGACTGTTTCTCTGTGTGCCCTTTGAGTCTGTAATGAATTTTGCTATTTGAAGTTGTGACTGGATAGTTATTTATTTCTGATGAAGCAGAGTGATGGAGATTAGTGAATAAATTATTCTAAGTGATGAATGGGCATAGCATGCTGGGATTAGAATACCAGCTGGTTGATGTGGATGTTTACTTCTGGCTCAGAAGCAGTAGCAATTTGCTTCTTGCTCAGAAGCTTACTAGCAGTACCAGTGCCGGAAGCTTGTCTTATCAGGAAAGGCGCTTGGACCACAGGGGCAAGGTCTGGCCATATGCAACAGAAAAGAAGGATTGAGAAACATCCTTTTGAACTGTCAGAACTATTACACTTGATCCTGGAGTCAGAGAAAGGGACCACAAAAAGAATCTCACATGGCAAATTCTAAGACCAGAGGTCAGAGGACAAGCAATCTATTATCAAGGCAAATTGGTCCTCCACTTGGGTTAAGTATCCAGTCGCTACTGTGTTGTCAGGTGGGAAACTGCAGGAAATGTGTCTGAAAATCCAACCAGACAACTGGATTTGATTGTTCTATGAACTAGACCCTCTGAGATTAGTGAAGTAGTCGTCAAATGTTTTGAGGATTTGATTCCAAGGCAATCAGCTAAAGTCAGGAA
>JAVHNF010077551.1:0-12422 GCA_034783455.1 Micropsitta finschii | reverse complement strand
TATCAACTGAACCGCACAGCTTGGTGTCATCAGGATCAGTCCCAACACCAACCCCTATCTGCAATGGGAAACCCTGTATTTCCTTCTGAGGCTAGAAAGACATTGTTCCCATCAAATAAATACACATTCTGCCATTGCTGCAGCATCAAAAGGAGCCCAAAAGACATCTGATCTTTGGTAGAACTTCAGGTACATGGTGTTCCCAGACATTATACACTGACACCAGGCTCTTTGGCAGAAGAGGCAGAGGCTCCTCTGCTGTGCCACTCACAACCCCAATCTCCCAGAGCTCTGTGAGAGGGAGAGAGCAGAAAAGTTCCTGCCCAGAGCAGAGAAATTCAGACCTGGATCCTCCCGCTTTTGCTTGTCCAGTGGGAAGGATGTCTAAGGCAGCCTTGCATGCAGCTACCCTTTCCAACACCTTTTTTCCATTGGCAACATCACACTCGCACACAGTCCCGTGTTCAGGCAGATCAGCATGGGTAGCTTTAATCCATGAGACATGTTTTAAAAACATACATGAATTATATACTGGAAAATGCAATGTATTTTTATGGAACTGAAAAGCCTAGGTGTCTTGATAGCACATGAGATCATTATGCCTAGCTTATCAGAATAATTACACTATTAGTGACCTTGACTAAGAAGGTCAGATCCTTTTCACTCCCAGTTTGGTGTTATCTTTTTCATGCAGCTTATGTTGGCACTTAAGTAATCCATACAATGCAATTAGCAGGGAATGGCTGTGAGTCTTAAGTTGAAAAATGGGGAAAAAAGGTAGGGTTTCTCTAATACACACTTGACTATTCAGTAATTAGCTCCTGTTGTACCGTTAACATCAGATACAGATCCCAGAAAATGAAGACTAGCTGACAGCATGAACAGACCACTCAATGTTAACTGACATACAG
Organism: Micropsitta finschii; assembly: GCA_034783455.1. Classification (NCBI taxonomy): domain Eukaryota; kingdom Metazoa; phylum Chordata; class Aves; order Psittaciformes; family Psittacidae; genus Micropsitta; species Micropsitta finschii. The sequence goes on along the minus strand of JAVHNF010077551.1, from coordinate 11,511 downwards.
ATTATTTTATCTGCAAAACTTTCTGTCTGTTCATGTAATGATTTGTTCTACTACGTGCTTCATAACCTCAGCTGTTATAAAATCTGTGGGGGGATTCTTACAATCTTCCTTTTTTTACGAATAAGGCAAACCCTTCTGCTATTAACTATTAATTCACACTGTGGCATGAGAATGCTCTGAACATGCTGTTTACAAGAGCTGATTGATCATGGTTTACTTATTTTTTTTAGAGAAACTAGGGTGTAAAGGCTGAGCTTTAACCATAGTAAATGCTGTATGACACTGTGTGCTCTGAAGAACCATGTGCTATGTCTATCAAATGAGACCTCTATGACGAAAGTGTCTGTGCCTCAGTTTCTTTGCTGTATAACAGAGATGCTGTCATCACCCCTTATCTTACAGAGTGCAATGAAAATTAATTATTGCAATGCACCCAGGTAATAGAGTGATGAGATTCCAGCCCCCACCCTTGCAAACTTTCTGTAATATCTGATTCCTTTCCCTCTCATTGATTCCTATTGTGATCTTAGCATTCACCCCTTAAATGATGCACTTGTTCAAAAGTCCAGGCAAAAATTAAGAATAAAAGTACCGTCCAACATCAAACATTTCTTCTATGCAGGATAAAGACTTTCATCTTTTATTTAACCATCTTTTGTGAATGGAATGAACATATTCTATCCGTTATAAATGGCCTGAAAACTTTCATGTTTTTCAAAAAACTTCTCCCCCTCCTCTTTTATTTTACAGCAAATGTACTTGTTAAATTCAACTTCAGGTCAAAAAATCCCATTCTGTTCCTGAAAGGAGTTAAAAATTGCCACAGCTGAGTATCTAGCAATGCTCTGTAATAAAATGAGTGCTGTGAATCAGTTCAGCTGTGAGATTTAAACAGGGTGATAAGAAGACTTTGAGGCTTGTTTCAGGGTTAACTCATAGAAGAGTTTTTATTTTATCACTTGAGGGCTACAGTGGCCTGATCAAATGATGACAGGAAAGGCTTGTTTTTTTTCTTTCTTCTTCTCAGCAGGTGTAGTTGTACTGTTCCTTCCAGTTATATTGTGGAGAAAAGGTCTGGCTAAGTGGACTGGCTCTAGCATCCATAGTGCTAGTTAAGAGCCATAACAAACCCCAGGTGTAAGGAAACAGAAGGACAGTGCCTGGAAGAAATATGGCACCTTTTTTTCAGTTTGTTATGTCTGGAAAAAATCATGAGATCAGCTTAATTGCAATTGATATAAAGATTTTTTGTTTGTATGTTTGTATTGTTTTTAATGGAAATTGAGGTTTAGCATTGTTTTTTCAAAGGGCTGTAACGTTTTGATTGCCATCTTTACCAATAATACATGGCTACACTGTGAGACTTCTATTAACAGTATATGCCAGCTGAAGGAGGTCTTGCTTTTCTTCATTGCTTCTTAGCTGGTGTGCAGGAAAGGTATCTTTTGTCTGCTGTGGTATGGGCTAGTCAGAGTAGACCTTGGTTTTGCCCACATGTACCTTTGCCCTGTGCAAGCAAGGCCCAAGAGGAGATAAAAGAGACCTGGGAAGTATTCATAGAGTACAACTACAAGCAGCAAAGCACTTTACCTTTCTTTCAGTGTTCCTTACACACCCGTAAGGGCTGAAGCAGAAGTGCAGAGGTAAACCTAAAGAGTAATGAACAGAAAACAGCTTCTTTAGTTGAGCAGAGAGGGAGCAAGAAGGAGTTGGTAAGTTCCCTGCTTTTGCATGGACTGGGCTGTAACTGCACCAAAATGACTAAAGAAAATAGCAAATAGGTACCCTGCCTTAAGGATGCTTTTTGTATTTTTTTATATGTATAAAACTGTTCTCAGTTTTGAGTGCTTGTGCAGCTGCCATGCGGGCTTGTGCTTATATTTTGCCTGTCAAATTGGTATGCTGGGGAGATGTGAAATTTCACACTATAGTCTCGACTTGATCCATAATAGCTAATTAAGGGAATGTGAAATTGAAATGCATTCTTATCTACAGGGACTAAAATGAGAACACATAAGAAAACTAGAAGAAAAGATACAGTGAAAAGTGTTGCCCCTTAACATTTTATCTTTACAAACTGCTTCTGAAATACAACAGATAAATCTAGGTACTGGGAAGCCAGCTTAGAGAGCAGCTGTGCATTAAGAACTGCCTAAGCTCCTTTCTCTACAGAAGCAATTACAAAGTCTTTCCTGTGAAGTTAATACTATTAATATAGATATTGTAGATTCAAAAGGCTAGATCTAGAAAAAGAAGTGCTTTGTATCTATGCAACCACTCTACTCAAAGCACTTGTTAATCAAATATTCACAAGACAAAGTAGTTGTGAATCCACATGTTTTGGATTACGGGTATTTGACTGGTCTCATACCCCATAATCCAAAGGAATTAAAAGATTGCTGTTCTTGAATTGAGTCATATACCTATACAAAATATGCTTGCCATGTAGAATGTGTATACATATAGATCCTCATACTCCATCCATCACTATATATGATGTTCAAGCAAGGCTCTGTGCCCCAGGATCTCCTTACCTAATCCATGACTCCTTCCTGCAGAAGAGTTGTCCTAGCATTCAGGGTCTTGATGAATTTCCTAACTCCACACTTGGCTTGTCCTCCCTCCCCACGGTGATACAGTTGCTAATGAAGTCTAAGCTAAAGGATGTGTATTGCTTTCTGCAGACACGTTTACAGAAAACTAATGACAAAATGATGTTCACTAAAACTTTCTTCTTACTGTTGGATGTGCAATGAGCTTTTAAAACTGTTTTTAAGATAGATGGGCTTAGGTCATGAAACTTGTTATTCCTCAAAATTAAGTGAATGAAATGTACGTATGTTCAGCCTAGTGTGAAAAAAAGTTGGCAAATAAAGTGTTGTAGTGTGTATCTTCCTATATTCTGTCAAACACTTCTCAGACGTCAGAATTACTGCATTGCTGTGCTGTAGCAGCTGCCTTGTCATTGATGCCTAAAGGTAGGGGTATGCTAGATCACACTAGGCATGCAAACTGGGACTTTTGTTTCCTGTTATTTCAGTTTCAGCTTCTGAGCACCTTAAGAAAATACAAACTGGTCTATAAGTTCTAGGCAACATATACCATATGTGATAACGTCCGCTTCTACTTGTTGTGCTACAATCAACTCTCCACAGAAGTGTTTCTTCAGCCTAGCGAATGTATGATGTCTGTGCTTTCTACGTAATTAAATATATACATGTTGGTATGATTATTTGGTCCCATTGTTTTGAGGTGAATTTCAGGAGATGTCAGCTTCATTTGGAAAAAAAATGAGAGGGTTAAAAAAAGACCATTTATTTGACTGTTTTCATTTGAAGCGTGCAGATACACAGTCAGAAACAAAAAAATTAACAAATATATCATGAGAGAGATGACCAGGGAATGATTACTTTCAGGCTTTTGAAATTAAGGGCCTGCCACTTGAATCCAAGGGGTTACCAGTGTCACAAGGTCATGTTCCAGCCCCCTTGTAGGACACAGGGAATCAGAGAGACGCATTACCCCTGCTGCCAGATTGCCCTTCCAGAGGCTGGGAGAGAGTTTAGGTAGGAGCTAAGCAGGAACTGTAAGACTTTCCTAGCAGGTGGCTGGACATGATGAAAATGCTGGCTCTAAAAGTCAAGCTCCTTGTTTCAGGTGACAAACGGCTCATAAAACTGAGTATCAAACATCTGCCTGTGCTAGTGATCTGTTAAACTAATAAGGGAAAAAATATTCTTTTCTGTAGCCACCAAAAATAAAATGGGAATGAGTGTTAGAAAGTAACTGCTTTTACTAAACCTGGACTTATCTCTGAATTGGTATAAAAGTGCCTTAACTTTTCTGTTATTTCATGTCACACTAAGATGCCAAAATTGAATATGCTACCGGCTCAGTGGGACTGAACTTGCCACTTTCTGCTCATTTTGAAAAGGCAGGCCACATCAGGAATAATAGACAGCTTTATATCTACTGCTGATGCTCCTGCTAAAAATGTTATTCCCGCTTCAAAACTGCGATGCATTTGTCTGTATTCTAGCAACACATACTAAACCATGCCTCTGATGACAAGCGCATATGCAGACAGAAACCTGTGAAATAAACCCATGGTTTTTTTTTCTTTTTTCTTTTAATGTGAAAGACTGCTCAAGCTGGAGAATATCCAACCATTAATTATCAAAGATACCTTAAGTGACAAAGCTGCTGATCCCTTCCCCACTCCTCTGTCAGCTTCTTGCTGTAGGAAGGTAAATGTTGTTAAAAGCCTTCAAATTCTTCAATGGCGTATGACTTAATTATGTAGGACAGTTGGAGAGTGTGAATTACTGTTCAATAGTACAAGATTTCAAACATAGGAAGCTGCATCTCTCAAGATTTAATTTGCATTTTCAGAGCTCTGTAAGCTGACTTGAATTATGGCTATGAATGTATCCTGTGTGATCATCCATATTCTGTATATTGGAACAAGAGTCCTTTGTGGATCTAAATGTAAAACTTCAACACGGAGTGAATTCAAGTGATTCTTGGGAGATCCTCTCTGCAAGCCTTTTTTTAGACTCTGCTCAGGTATTTTGTCTGTTGATGGGTAATTGTAGAAACTTGAATAAGTTAACATAGAAAGATATAAGCATTAAAAATAAAATATGGTTATTAACTAGCATTAATTGGTGCAATGGTGAGCTCAGTGGAGCTCTCTACCTTTTTACATTGTGAAAATTTTGCCATTTGGTGGTGGGTCTGTTTTTTTCCTGTGTTTTTCTCATTTCTATCCCCCTCCTTCTGCAGAAAACATAGATTGATTCCCCTTCCAATTGCTTATTAAAACCAATGTGAAAAATTGATAGCATAAGGGTCAAATTATTCTGAGTAATCAGGAAAGCTAATTATGAATTTTAGTAGTTACTTTTAAGACTAATTAGCTAGTGGAATAAAAATGTCTGGAGAAAAAAAATGGATTTTCCCTTTATTTGACATCCCTAGATCTGGATATCTTTTTAAAAGAGAAGAGATTGCTTCAGCAAAAGCTAGTTTAATGTAGACACTTCTAGACATGATTTTAACACCTAATCTAGTAAACTATGAGAATTCATGTGAGGTATTTATAATAATTCCTTTTAACTAGTGAATTTAAAATAGCGGATGATTTTATCCTTCAATATGTGAAGGATTACATGCTGTTTCCTATTATATCTAAAACAATTATTAGAAAGGTGGAGTCATCTACTGTGGTCAATAAAAACTTGTAAGAACCGATCATCTGAACTCAAAAGTCAGCAGTACTTAGGAAAAAGTATCATGCAAGATGACTTTAGCTAACACAGGATCCTTTCTAGATATGCCTTGGGAACTAGAGGCATATCCTGGGTTTGGTTGTGATAGAGTTAATTTTCTTTCTTGTAGCTGTGTTTTGGCTTTACTCTGGAAATAATGCTGATAACACACCAATGTTTTAGTTCTTGCTAAGTAGCACTTACCCTGGTCAAGGACTTTTCAGTCTGTCATGCTTGGCCAGTAAGGAAAGGCACAAGAAGCTGAGAGGAAGCAGAGACAGGACACCTGACCCAGCCTAACCAAAGGGGTATTCCATACCACAGCATGTCATGCCCAGTATATAAACTGGAGGAAATACCCAGAAGGGCAGATCACTGCTTGGGTCGGACTGAGTATTGGTCAGCAGGTGGTGAGCAATTGTATTGTGAAACACTGCTGTTTGTTGGGGTTTATTCCTCTCTTTCTTTTTGTTTATTATTATGTCAGCATTTTACTTTATCTCAATTATTAACTGTTCTTATCTCGACTCATGGGTCTTTACTTTTTTCTTATTCTCCCCCTCCCTCTGTGGGGGGAGAGGACTGAGCAAGCAGTACTTAGCTACTGCCCGGGTTAAACCACAGCAAAACATCATAACAAACTTGGAAATACGTTTTGCAGCTCATAAAGGATGATTTAACTATGTTGCCTAGTTGAAACATTTCACTGTCCCTGGGTGTTATCTGGCAAACGCATTTTAATATTGTTATGCGACCCTATTCATCAGTGAGTTCTGACAGCTCAGACAGGGAGATGAGCATTTTAAAGATATTTGGTGTTTGTCCGTGTAGAACAAGAAGCAAAATCTCCTTTGTATCATGCAGACACTGCCATACGTCATGTTGTCACTACACTATTTCTTCTGCTTTGACCTCTCGGAGGAGAGTGGAGGAGATGTAAATTTGAAATACCCCTCACTCTTTGGACCCAGTCAGTGCTGTGACAGCTACCTGAAAAGTGTGGACCTGGGGAGTCAATCTAGACCTACAGAACATAAAAAGGATTTGAAGCTTCTTTTGTGCAGAAGCCCAGGTGCCCTGCTCACTTCTATTCAGCAACGCAGTCAGGCTCAGGGTGATTATTCTTACACTTTTCAATACTGAATACTGCACTACTGAAAGAACTGTATTAAGGAAATTTTTGGTTTATCACATGCTTAGATGATAACATCTAAGGTGAGGGCTGACATGATCCTCTTTTGACTGGTAGACTAATTTCTGAATGTATCAGGAAAGAATAAAATAAATCTAAGCCATCTAAATGTATGTTCAGTGAATGCTACACAAATGTTCCTGCTCTTATATGGATAGAAGGAAGCAGCTTAAGGAAGGAACTGAGTGTACTTTGGCAGAAGGGATGTAGTAAGTGTGTGGATCTTTCTTCCTTTTTGATATTGTTCCCTGTAGCAGAGAATTGTCTCAAGTGTAATGCAGATCCCCTCTTACGAATCAGCTTGCAATTGGACCCAAGCATTTACTACAAACCTAGTTCTTCTCCACACGTTTCAGCTGCATACACAGAGCACTTCCCAAAACTAATCTCCCTCAGCTTTGGTCTCTAATGCCAACCTGATTTCAGTAAAAAAAATAAAGACTTACAAGCTTTGCTGTTGCTAACTACTCATTGCAGAAGATTTCCAAGGCCCTGAAAAGAAAGTGTTAGAATAAATAGCTTAAAAGTTATCTTTATAATGTGAGCTACACAAAATCTCTGTTTCATCACAGAAGAAAACAAACCATGAGTCTGTTCAGATGATAAAGGGTTTGGTTTCCTTTCTGATATGTCAGTGTACAGTAACTCCTACTAGTGTGGACTGTAGTTACAACCCTGTGCTGCTCACAAAAATAAGGGTAATGATCAGCAGAGAGATGACAAGACTGATAACAGACCTTTCCCTTTTTATCCGAATCATCTTTGTTGGTACTGAGGAGTTTTATTATTGTTAGTACTTCCACAAACACACATGCTCTGATAACATGCATCAGCAGTGTATAAGTACAGTGATCACAGGAAGAAGCAAGAACGGCTGTAAGACTTGCATCTTCCATGTTCAACCTCCTCCCATGTGCAGGGCTTCCTGGCAGCCTCCTGGCACCCTAATGTTGACAGTCTGTCTGCAAATGTCCATAGGCATCTGTTTTAAGCTGCCTCCTGTTGCTGGAGATCTGACGGGCAGCCTCTGGCTATGCTTGGGGTCATGCTTGAGGCAGCACTGTTGTACAGTCTACAAGTCTGGTCTCTGGGAGAGCCCTGGGGAAGCTGATATGATGATAAAGATGCAATTTTCAAGGTTTTTTCCCCCTCCTTGGAGAGTGTTGGGAGTCATCTTGCTCTGACATTGCTAAGGAAGAGACTCCAGTTCAAAACATGGGGGCTTCTGTACTCATCATGATTGCTCCCAGGCTGCTTTTGGGTAAGTTCAGAGTCAGGCAGCTCACAATAGTTTGCATTGAACTCATTCTCATGGATCAGTCATTTATTGAGGGCTCTGCCTCTGACACTGTAGTTGTTCTCTTTGGTTTTCCCTACCAAACTGCCTCACAGAGGTGGAATGGGCACATCTGTATTGCACATCTGTATTTATCTATTATGGGCTTGTTGCCAGGTACAAGGACTTCAAAATCCCCTGTGTATCCTCATGGCTTCTTTTGATAGGTACAAGTGAAACTGATTGGTAGTTGGCAATAGGAAAAAATGTTCAGGTGAAAACCAAGCAAGGCTCAATTTATTTTTTTCCATCTCCTGGTAAAACTTTCAAAGCTTTTTGTACCATTACTTGAAATTGTTCAGGCTGCATGGTGGGGTATTTCCAACCCATTAGAAAGTGGGACCACCCGAGTTACTAACATGAAGATTTGATCCTTGGCTGACTTTATGCTGTTTTCTACCCATGTAGTAGATCAAGAAGAGTAAAATCAGAGGAATTTTACTTTTTACTGCTACTTTAATCAATGCAAAATTGCCAGTATAGTACTATTTTAAACATATATTTCTTCTTGTCTAATTAAAAATACAAAAAGTTTTTTAAAGATGAGGCAGTATCTTTTCCCAACTTTGAACAGAGGTATGAATACACTGACTGTATGAAAGTTGCTGCCAGTCCTGGTAGAAGATGCAGGTGCAGAGCCCAGAGCTCCTGACCCTTGCTTGTGCTCCCAACTACAAATCGCCCTGCAGCCATCTGCACCCATCAACTCAACTTTGTAGATATAAAATGGAGTGTAAATGAGTTAAGTGAAATGCAGGTCTGTCTCCTCATGTGCTTGCAATAACAATAGAAGCAGCTGACTGCATTTCCTGCAGATACGCTTGCTCTCATTTAAGTACATTCTCATATTGACTTGGTGATCTTTGGCAATTGATGCTGTTTCACTAGAAAGAGGAAATACAAAAATGCCCTGTCAAGCATCGTCTGATTTACAGTGGGATAGTTCATGAATGAAGACAAGCCGTGGGCTTTATGGAAAGCAGGGTATTGAGTAGAATGAATTCCAAGGATAAACATTCGTTCGGTTTGTGAGATCTGTATCTAAATCATAAATAAGGGATAACAATTTAAGTTTCCCTTCTGAATTAATCTGATTTGGCTCTGAAACAGTACTGATCGTTGTGATCTTTTTTTTCCTTTCTCCCCAGTGCCTACATGGACAATGCCTGTATTGCCATTTCTGCTGTGCAATTATCTACTGGCATTAATCACTGCACTCTGGAACAGTTCACTATGAATTCACACATACCGTGAATTTGCTTAGGTGGTAAACCCATATGCAGCTACAACAAATATAGGATACTGTTTATGAGTGCTTAAATACATGCAGTTATTGACAGTGCATTTTAATGCACATATTACTATTGATGCTTATTCTATTCCATTGTAATTAAGTTCTGTGATTAATTTTAATTAGTACTAACCTTGAATTAGCTTTCTGCACTCCACAGGCATATACAATAAATACATACAGATGGGTAGTTCTTTGAGAAATAATTGACTTGAGCTTTCAATAGCATGACTTGAAAGGAATAATGGAAACACTTTTTTTGTTATTAATCTACAGTGATGTATGCAACACGTGACAGTTTAACATACATGCAGCTTAAAAGGAGACACCTGGCACATGGTCCAACCCTGCTTGTGTTATAGTAAATGCTGTTCTTTTGTGAGCCAGTATCTGCAAGATATATTTTAATGTGGACAAAGCAGTACACAGAAGCAGCAGCTATTTAAGATTATTTAAGGTTAGCTGAGCAATAAAGTTCAGTGGAAAAGGTGGGACTTTAAGAGCTAAAGGAAATACAGCTGTACTTGGCCTTTGTTAATGAGGCAATTGTTTTAAGTACACAGGCCATCCCTGAAGAAGCAGCAAATTGAAAAAGAAGATGGAAAACAAAAGGCAAGGTTAAATGTGCAGCTTCAGCATTTATATCAGAATAAAAGCAACTCCTGCGTTGCCCAGGAATGGGAGGGGATACTATGGCTATGCTTTTCCTGCAGTTATTTCCTGCTCCTTCCAGGCAGGCACAAAGGTTGCTTCAGTGGGTTGGAACTAAGGGGAGGTGTTAGAGGTAGAAATCATGCAGGCTCCAAAACCACAACAGAGGTGATAAAGGAAGGTGTATCATCTCTCTTGCTCCTTCTAAGCAACAGCTGACTCAGCTTAACTGGAACTGAACTGGAGACAGTAAGACATAATATCTTAGTTGTTTAAGTTATTCTTGTGTAGACTCGGGAAGCCCATGTAAAATGCAATCATGCTGTTGATTCAAAAAAAGGAAAGGTGAAACAAATTCAGAGATTCTTTGTGCATCTGCCTGAATATTCTTAAAAAAAAATTGCAGTATCTCTCTTCTTAAATTTCTTCATGCTTCTTAATTTGCATGTCAAATAAAACCTCAGCTACTAATTTCGATGACACTGGAAGTGTTTAGCTCTGTAGACAATCACTGTAAGTTGTCATATGCTATCGGATAACCATTGACAAACCACATAACCATGTGCTTTGTAGTCTAATGTGCAATGGTTTTCATATGAAATTAAGACAATTCAAGATCCTGCAAAAACCCTGTCTTTTGTTTGGAAATGCATTATGTACAATGCTAGAAAAATAGAGCTGGGTAAGGGAACCTGACTGAGGTTCCTTCTCCCTCTGCCCCTAAGGCATATTTATCCTTAAGACATCAACACATGCCACAGAGTAATTTAATCAAAAGTGCTCTATATCTTTATGGGTGTATAATGGAACTGCCACTGGGCTTTCATTATAACTGGACTTTCAGGATTATCTTTCTGAACCAGTCTAAATATTATGCTGGTGCTGCAGATTTGTCCATCTCCATCTTAGCACTATTTTTCCCTTTTTCTTTTTTTTCCCCTCCCTGTGAATTTAAGTATCTGTGAACAGCCATTTGTTACATTGCAGCATGAATTCAAGGCAGAGAGAGCAGAGTACGTGCATGTGCATTTTGCCTAGCAGGGAGTCTGTCTTTCTCTAAGCTTTGGATAATGTAGATACTGCATTTCCATGTTTGGCACAATGGTAGGCATCATGCTTTAGAGCTTAGTTCCCAGTTGCTTCTACTACTCAGTGAGGTAGAGTGATCCATACTACAGAGATTTTTTTTCAGCAATATATTAGCAAACGTCAAAGAAACCACCTCTTTATTGCTGACAATTATTTTCCCCAGTGGAATGACATCCTGTTTTTATGACAAAGCAACAGGAAGGTCCAAAGTTGGCCTTGTCAGCTCTGATAGAAGATTTGATTGAATGCACAGTGGCAAAAAAATAAAGTACATAGGCTTTCTTTTCTAGGGTATTTTTTTTTTGTTTGTACCATAGAAAATCATTTCACTTTTCTTTATATTATTGTTAGCAGACAGAAGGAAACATCTCAGATGAGTGATGTTATTACTGGCTGTTGCTTATAAACATGGGTGTTAGTTTGATGTGCTGACATAGTGCTTGCTAGAAATGATTTCATTCTAAAAAAGCCCAAAACTTGTTGTTCAGAAAGGTTTGGGGTTTTGTTTTGGTTTGGTTTGGGTTTTTTTTAATAAATGGGATTGTCCTGGGTTGTCAAGTGTATGCATCCTGTATCATTTAAGAAGAAGTGAGGAAATTCTATGGAAAGGTCGTGTACAAGTTTTACATCATTTAAAAGGTAAGATTGAACTGTTTGTCCTTAGGGTTTGGTAACGAAAAAG
>JAVHNF010077542.1:4875-18496 GCA_034783455.1 Micropsitta finschii | reverse complement strand
AGGGAAGTTGTGAATGCTCCATCCTTGGCGGTTTTCAAAGCCAGGCTGGATGAGGCCTTGGGTGGAATGGTTTAGTGCGAGGTGTCCCTGCCCTTGTCGGGGGGGTTGCAACTAGATGATCTTAAGGTCCTTTCTAACCCTAACTATTCTATGATTCTATAGCCTTAGTCCTTAATGTGCTTAAATTTGCTCCTGAGCTCAGTTCTCTATCTGTAAAGTGGACCTAATAATCACTCTGTCTCCAGGTAGAGGAGAGGTTGTAAGAATAAATCACAGAATCATAGAATGTCTTAGGTCGGAAAGGACCTTAAGATCATCTAGTTCCATTACTTATTATCACTCATTACTGTTAGCTCTATAATGCAAAGGGCTCACATATGAGAACTTCGTAGGCCACCTATGTAAAAAAGGTACTTTAACACATCATGTATTTCATTGAGCTCTCAGTTTGGAGAAATGTCATCTGAATAGTTCTGTATGATCTGTAGAGGGACTTGTGGGGGAGTGGGAGAAATAACTGGAAGAAGATCAATAGTTCATGCAAGAAGAAACCTCCAGCTTTGACTGTAAACTCATAACAGAAGAAATGAAGGGGTGATATGACATTCACTCCTTAAGATTCAAAGCACTGCTCTATGTTAATCTTGAGCATAATCTAATGTATGCATGGACCAGGTAATAATTAGAAGATAGCTTTTGTTTCTTTTTATATAATCAATCTCTCTTTTCAACAGCATTGTTTCACCATTTCTGAAAAGGCATCCCTCTCTCACAATAAGTTCAAAAATAAGAAATTAAATTCTCTTAAAGGTCTCTGTTTAAGAACACCCAAAACTTCTACTTTCAGCAGAGCCAGTCAACAATGTGCTTAAGTGCTCTCCTGGATTAGGACCATAATTTGATTATGTATTGCATGAGATCAAGCTGGCAGTTGATCTAAAAATATTTCCTTGAAACATCCACAGATGTAGAATTATATAATTACACTATTTTAGATCATTTAATGAGGTTGCAAAAATGTATTAATAGTAATATGTCACTTGGAAGCTCATGCTGTTGGACTTATGGTTACTAAGGCAGCCTGCCTTAGTAGAGCAGAAGGACAGGAAAAAACATCTTAGAGAAAAAAAAGAAATACAACCTTCTAAACATTACACGTAGCAGCAATTTTGTGTTAATATCTAGAGTAAACAAAACCAGAGTAGGATACGGTATACTATCCAGGTTTTTTTTATTACTCACTTGAGACTACCTTTATTACTCACTAGCATATTCAAATACTGGAAACACTAACAAAATGTTGACTTGACAAAATGCAACCATGTATTCTGCTCCTACTTCAGCCACTCTGCACACATCAGGGATAGCAGCCACGTGACATACATCACAGGATCTTTCAGTTGGACATCTTAGTCCTCCAGTTTTTTTAGACAATTATGACATAGTAACATGACTTGCTCCTGTAGTCTTGTCCCTCAGAGTTTAAAATTCAGAGTTCATCCCTAAAGAAATCTGTATTTAGTAAGTGCTCCAGGACATACAATTTACAAACAAGTGCTCAGAATCATAAAATAATCCTGGCCACTGAGTACCTGAAAATGACAGGTTGCTGTTCCAAAGGTAACAGGACATAATGGAAATGCTCTGCTACAGCAGAGGAACATGGCTATGAGCACTTCTTGAGTGTGTCTACACAAACGCTGTATATTTCTTTTTCTTTTTTATGAGTTGGGCTGGTCAGCCTAATTTCTATTTCCTGTGCTACACTGCATCCATCTGACTGATATGAGGTGGACTTGCTTTTCACAAAGAGGGGAGAACTCACAACATGATAGGAGTAAAAAGAAACGGAACAAAATATCTCTGCTTTCTTATTTCAGCAAACATGCATACTTACTTAACAGAAAAAATATAATCTCTGGTTTCCAGTGAAACACACTCAATCAGAACATACATATTACTGAACAGATAGAAACATGTCAGTATCCATACACGGAACTGAGAGGGTATGGACATTCCCAAAAAAAGGGATAAGATAAATAAGTGAACACGAGGGGGAGCTGTAAGCGCAGAGGGAGAGACACAAACGGCACCAAGTAAGTGTCTTGCGGTGGCCGTTTCTTCACGATCTCCATGAAATACACTCAGTTCAGTTCCCCTAGTTAAAAAGAGATCCACATTACAATAAGTGCGCCCACTTTATTACTGTTTGTGTTCTTTGGATGGAATTAGCATTGCTATGCATACCCCAAAATTATGAAATCTAATTACTACCTCAGCTATTCAATATACCGTAACATACATTGCAAGAGAGATCAATAAGCAGCGAGACATGTCCATCCACATTTTAGTGACATTCCACAAAGGAGTTAGTAAGAATATACAGAGAGGATATGAAGACTAGGAATTGTTTAAATACTGGATTTAAAAATATATAGAATGAACAAGGTACACAATGCTGCTAATGATAGACTATGTGTATGTGCATGTGCATGAGGAATAAAGAAACCAAAAAAAAGTGCTCAAAGGTACACTAGAAGATAACTGCCACTAAGATGACGTATGATGCCGTGCATGAGGAACAGCCTTGGCTTCTGTAGACTTGTACTTCTGAAGAACTGAATCCTCCAGTGCAGGTTTTAATCACAAGGTGAGAGCACTGAGCAGGCTGCCTCAGGAAGTAAGTGACAGCAGCAGTGGTGCTGGGCTGCCTGACCAAAGGAATACATGTGACAAATATGGCAGTGAGCAGCATCCGAGGAGCAAATCCACAATGCCTACTTGGTGGGAAAAATAGATTTGAAGCACTATGTGTTAACATTTAGGGTGTAAATTGTGAGTCCCAGAAGAGCAAGGAAAGGACAGAAGTCCTAAAATGCTACTAGCATCCAATATGAGAGCCAGACCCTGGGAAAGAGACTCAGCTGGCATTTGAAATCACATTCTCCATATGTAGATGGTGACAGTAAGCACAATATCCTGATTTTTACTTTCTAAACTTCCTTCCTCTACTACATGTAATCAATAAGAAAGAAACAATGGAAAGGCCCAGTTACACTACATGCCTCTTGTAACTTGTACTGTGAGACAGAGCAGTAATGCCTGCAGCATTAAGTAAATTAAGAAAGAAATACCAGCAAATTAACAAAGAAATTGGTAATCTTTCTACCATCTTAGCTGGGCCTTTACCAAACTATACTTAGAACTGTGACTCTGGAGATCAAATCCCTCTCATGTAACACTGAATATGAAGGATACTTGGCTTACAACAGAAAAGTAAGATACACCACATTCAGCTTGCAAGGTATTTGGGATGCCTATCTCCATTAACAATAAACACTGTCTACATGACTAACAGTCTGAATTTTAAATGGCTAACATCACACAGGATTTCCTCTCATCATAAACAATCAACATCATATGCATTACAGGGAGAAAAACTTTTAATGGTAAGTGCTCACTACTGTTTAAAGAGCCAAATATTCAACAGTTAAAAACAAAAAACCCCACGAACGCTCACTGACATCACTGTTCTTGAATAGGTAAGTACAATTTTACATTTGCAGATACAATAGCTACAGCAGAAGATTTGGTACGTCATTTGAAAGGTCTGTAATTTTGTCATTAAATATTTTCAGGAAGGAGTTATTTCAAATGTAGTATTCAATTTGAGAAACAATCTAAGTGTACCTTGGGTATACATAACTGCCTAGCATTGAGTATGGTTATGACTGGTTTTGTAGTATTCTGCAGCTTCCATTACTGTAACATAGCATCTCAGTCTAATGCATGCAACTTCATTGTACTTCTGTGAGACAGAAGTGGGTTTAGTCAAACTCCATAAATGAGGCCTGAAACATGAAGGACTTGATCAGAACCACCAAATTTAGAGCTAAAACAGTACTAATACTGTGCTTGAAGAAATAAGTCGAAAGAAATTATCCAGAAAGTCAGCACTAGTGGCTAGCTATCCCTGGAGGAAGCAGGAATTCAGCACCTCCCTGTTTATTTGGCAAGTTCCCCAGGCAATTTTACCTTCTCAGAGCAACCTTCATCTGGGGAAAGAGGCAACTAGCTTTGACCAGAGCAACGCTGCTCTCCAGTAGCAGGGTAAACCAGCATAAAATCTGGCAAAGCCCCATGACAGACTAGATCAATTAGGTATGCTCAAAGTATTTCTTACACATCTCAGTAAGAATGAGTTCAGCAGAAGCCACAGTTACTGTGGCCAATTTCATTAAAAGAACTTAAACGTAAATTCTTCAATTTCCAGACTAGCACTGGCACATCCCTCTCATCACTCATTCAAAAGAGTACCTAAAAAGATACCAGTTATAACTATCTCTGTTACAGACCTGAAGTTGATTCACATAGCCTAACAGTTCTGCATCTTTGCACATTTACTAATAGGTCAGTCCAAAATTAATGATATGAAGTGTTGCTAGCAAGGCAAAACATCTCCACAGTTCCCAACCTTCTCCACAAGAGCTGCTAACTTCTGAACAAGAGTTTTCTCCTACAGTCAGCAACTTTTGCTCTCTGATGTTTCACTTGTTCCTTACCTCTATGGTGTTCAGTATGAAAGACTCTGTAGTGAGGGCGATTTACCCAATCCTACCTGAGCTACTTGTCAAAAACTCATTTTGTGTTCAGAAGCTTCCACCAACTTCACTGGGAGTGCTGCAGGTATGATTGGAGGTTAGAGACCTGCAACACCCCAGAGAGAAAATTCACTTCTAAAACACGGCAAAAAGTTTTCTTTAACTTTTCCTCTGCTGTTGAAGTGCCAAGATGTCCAGGTACCTAAGGATGAACTTAGTGAGATTGCCAAAGACATCGAATTCCAACTGAGATCCAGAAAACTGAGAACCTGCTACAAAGATTGCACAAAAAAATCTGTCTATATCTAAGTGCTGAGACACTAAAAATCCCATCCTGCACTTCATTTCCCTCTCCTGACTCTAATGAGACTGGAACCAATTAATTTTTAGTAATACATCCAGTTATTTCACTGTCAGAGAAACAATTTGTATGGAGAGGAGTACAACTCATATTACATCAATATTTTGCTTTCTTAAACTGCCAATGTAAGTTCCATAGATACAGAGGTGCACACATAGGTAAAGAAATTAATTTTGAAGGAGGACACAACACGTGCTAACATCGTCGGCGCTCTGCCACAGGTTAAGGACAACAGCCTCAAGCATAGCAATTTAGAGTTTCTGGTTTACCACCCAAGGTCACCTACCATGATTCAAGGTACTTTTATGCAAAAGATAGCACAAGAAGATTGCCTGGAAGTAATTCATTTTCATCATCTCCTTCTACAAGAAGGAAACACTCAAGCAATGGCTACTTTGCCTTCCACCAGGCAGATTAGTTTCACTGTGATCTTTTTCAGGTGTATAACCCATGAATTTTAAATTGGTTGTGAAAGTCCACAGAAACACAGTTTAGCATCTTCCATCTGTACTGATTTAAACACTCCTCTTGAACACCAGTAATAGATTTGAAATGTCCTTTCTCTTGGCTCCCCTCCTTCTTCCTACTTATCTGTAAGCTTTCTAATCATTTTGATGACACAGGGATATTTCTGTACTTGAACGATAAAATTGAGCACATCAGTATTTTCAGTATGTAATCAGTGAAGGAAATACAAACACCTGACAGCAACTCTGTGATTCTGTATGATTTAATATCTTAAGTTTCACTGTTTAAAATTATGAATAAGCTTCACAGACTGAGACATAATCTTGCTGCGAAAGGAAAATAGTTCCACAATGAATTAAAACTTTAAATTCTGTCTTTTTTATAAGGTGCATTAGTAATACAAATTAAGAATACGTCTCTGAAAATACCAAAATAAAGCATATTTCTCTCAGTGGAATTAAGATTTTAATACTTTGCTTTGATCTGCATTACACAGTATTCTTTAAATCCAAGAGCACAAAATTCCAGACTTCTGTAAATAACCTGGAGCCTGCTAGCACAAATCTGTCAACTAACAAATCCCTCTTCATCTCTCCAAAGGCTGCATTTTTAAAGGTCATTAGATGGTCAGCTCACACACTAGCTTTACAGATCACGTAAATGTAACAAAGACATATAAAAACTCCATTACCCACTTTAAGCAGCAGTGCTTCTTAAGCTTGTTATCATCCCTGGTGTAAATCAGAGAACTTCCATACAGGTAATATCTGCAGGTAATAATAGCAAGATCTTAGCTTGTACTAGATGAAGCAGTCCAATGATGCATTTTTTATGTATTGAGGAGTCCTACTTATGTAAACTGTGGCTTTGGAAGGGCCAGTGGGGGCCACAATACTAAAGTATTCCTTTGAAGAAAGGGGGAAAAAAAAAAAAAAAAAAAAAAAAAAAAAAAAAAAAAAAAAAAAAAAAAAAAAAAAAAAAAAACCAAAAACGCACATGCAAAAAAAACCCAACCAGCCAACCAACAACAAAAACAAATTTGTTTTTTTCTGCCCAAGTCTAAATCCTTATTTTGCCTGAACACATATGCATGATCCTTCCTGATGGATTCTCAAGTCATTGGAAATGTCTCAGCTCAAGAGAGGGTCAACAACTTCAGGTTAATTACATGTTTAATTTTAAAGTGCAGAAATCCTGTACAAAATCAAAATGTTTGCTTGAGTGAACAAAGTGAAATCATGAATTAGATCCACTGTGAGTATACTTAAGAGTCTGCTCTTCAGAGTGAAGTGAATGCACTGTAGTATGCGATATTGCGACTTCCAGTTCTAGACATCTTTGTCCTGAGTCAAAAATGTCCCTCCAGGGACTGCTGTTTATGTGCTAGTACTTCAACTGCAGAACTCCATTCCATAGTCTCAGTTTCCAGAAAGTGGACCAAAAAGAATGTCAATTAAATGAAAAATTAACCCAAATACCAAAAGTAAACCTCTAATATAGCCATACATTTTGACTAATGTTGAGAGATGGGAATATTTCTGTAATACTGAAGTGCAACCATGTTTGTGTGGGTCACTTCAGCTGTCACTCCAGCCTGTCCTCAGTGCTATGTGGGAGGTTTAAACTAATCAGCTTTTTCTGAAGTTTAAATTCTAGCATCACATCAATAGCTGTCACACAACATCAAGAAATAGCAGTGCTGATGTATGAAAGCCAACTTGGTCCTATTTTCAAGCATCTGAATTAACAGATATTTCCCTCCATAAAATTATTTTACATCATAAAGTTAAATGTTTTAGTCAAGAACTAGTGAATACAATGATGCATCATACTCTAGAGCTTTTGGTAATCTGGTGGGGGGATGGGATGGACAGGACATGACACCAAAAACCTAACCAAACCAAAAATATTTGAGAGATTTTTATAAACAAGAGGTTATGAGGTATTACAACATTACTTGTTTCTATCTTCATATGTTAGAGAGTGAATGTTTTCCCAGGGAAAAAAACACACTGCATTCCTGAGTTTGTTTCATAAATCAAATTACCTGAATTATTTTCTCATAAAACATATACCAAACAGCTCAACAGCAAGTTAAGCTAAATTTCTATTCCTGTTTGTTGCTATTTTGCATCGGTAAAGCTGCCTTGCACTCATAGCAGCATCTGAGGGAACACCCATGGAATTTATGGAATTTAAGCCTTTTTAATTCTCCAACAATCTTTTACTTAACAAACTTTTTCTCTTAAAAAAAAAAAAAAAGAAAAAAGGCAAAACAAGTCAAGCACATATCCAGTCAAAGCACACATGCATTTAGGTATCAGACTTCAGAAAGAATCAAAACATAGTGTAACTCTGGTTAATCTCGTAATTGCAAGAGGCTTTTATCCATGGCTGTTAAATAATACGATCCAAGTTGCCTCTCCAAGATTAAGTGTATAAAGTCACCGTGCAACTAAAATAGCAAGTCACTGAAGGATATGCTACACCATTTACATAAAGAACCCTTATGAAAGAATCACTGTTGTTGCCTTTACGCACAAATATATTTGCTAGCAGAATATATATGCATTCATTGGGAACAGAGTGACTGTAAAACTTTGAATTTTTAGTTCTGTAAATGCCTAATCTGATACATTATTTTAAAACAAGCAATACATTTGGTTTTCCCATATTAAAAGATGGATTTTACAGGCGGAAAAGGAGGAATGGTATTTTTGCAGAGAAAAAAGAAGTAATTGGAGCAATGCAATGAATAATCTGAGAATAAGAAACAGGTGCCTCACTGACAAGCTACCCCACATTTACACTCGCTCTAAATCAGAATTTATACTGTAGCACCTAAGTAGGTGCAAATCTACCACTGGGAAAGGCAGTCATCTCCATTCTCTCCTGAGAAAAAAAAACCTACTATTATAAAGATGCTTTTCATGTTCCACATCCAATCTATCTGGCTAATACGCATAGAATGGATAAAGGAATCTAGGTTCCCTAACAGTGTTCAATCTATTTTTTTGCTCCCTGGGGAAAAAAATCCCTAAAATTAAAAAATTCTGTGGAGTGAAGGAATATAGGAGAAAATCACAAGGGGTAGTCACTGCTTCAGCCAGCGCTAGAATTGGGGATTTTCTAGTCCCCATGCCATGCTGAAACACTGGATATGGGTCTCTTGCAGTATAGGCCAGTGTGAAAGGGTAATATGCTGCCCTGTATGTTTCATGTCAATGCACAGAACTACTGAACACAAACTTCAGCTACTACATCAAAATAGTCGTTAAAAGAAATTACAAACATATTGTAACTTACAAAAAGGCAAGATTTGGTTGTAAAACTTCCAAACATGATGAATAAAATACTCTCTCCACTTCATACAGTGACTGAACTTAGTTTTATATTCAAAATAGATTATAATCTTTTATAACAACAATCAAGATGTCAGTTTCAGATCATGTCTGTAGACAGTCCAGAACCATATCACTCCCTACTACAGCCTGAGCACAGTTAGATGTCACAGGGCTAAGTGCCTTAGCACACCAGGCACACCATCAGTGTTGTCTACCATACCAATTTTCCACCCTCCTCTTTAGATACAGGAGGTCCTCATCTCTCACACAAGTTATCAGATGTGCTGCCTCTTACAGCTGAAAACCCTTTGGAGAAAGACGAGAGTTGATCCACAGACCATAGTTGGGTGCCTGTCAAAAACATGGCAGAGTTGTATCTCTCCTCCTCATAGCCTCACAGCAGTGCTCAACTCTGAGAGTCCAGTCTGGAGTTAGCAATGTGGTAGGACAGAAATATCTGGAAGCAGTTACCAGATGGAAGGGAAGAATTCTAGTAGTTAAGATGATAATTTCATTCATTAAGCAGCATATAGTACATGCATCACTATTCCCATCCCATTGGCAATCTCCCCCCAAAAGAATAGTAATGCTAGTTGCATTTGTTATAGTATTCAACCCTGCAGGGGCTAGAATGTGGGAGAAAACATCAGATTTTGAAAGATTCTGAAATAATTTCATGCATTCCACCAAAACTGACCAATTTCAAAAGCTACTGAGCTTATAGAAACACAGTACTTTTAAAGACCATAAAGTGCTGGTATGATCACAGTAACTTTCAGGTTTTTAGCATAATGTCTCTTAAATGTGCAAATTGGTCTTGCACCTACTTGTATGGGTACAAACTGGTGAAACAGTTAAGAGAATGTCACAAGTACTTATTTAGCAGAGACTTGTTTACTCTTCAGTCAGTCTACTTTTTTTTTTTTCATTTAGAGTAAATTTGAGACCAGAGTGCAAAATGGATATTGTAGTTGTTTCATAAAGTTACAAGTACTCTTTTCTGCATAAGCTATTTGTGTTAGTTTTGCTACCGCCAGGACTACATGAAGACTAATACTATTTCTACTGTCAAACCCCCATAGCTCATTAGCAAAATCAAAGTGAGCTGGGTGAGACCAGACTCTGTGCTATGCGTAAGATAACACTGAACCAAGCTGACTAACTTCCCTTTACCAGTCTGTTGTCTTGCAGAGAAAGCAGCCCAGCTCCAACCTTTAATTACCTAAGTAGTACTTACTAAACTTAGTTGCCCTGAATATCCACAGATTAAAGCAGTTCTGGAGATGATCCCAGATAGCCTTTCCAATTAAGAACTCTCTCATCAGGTGCTGTTCCTAATAAATCCTGAACAACCAAATAACTACAGTAAACCCATGCAGAATTAAAAAACATAATTGAGTTACTTCAAATCTCAAGTACTTGTTCTGCACTCAAAAGTCAGTTATGGCCCAGGCAAAGCCTCCCCTCACCATCTTGTACCCCAGTCAAACTAAAAAAAAAACAAAACCCAAATGTTCAAAAACCTCTGAGGCACAAGCACCGGACTGCTCACACAAAATAACTCTGAACTTTCTTCCTTTTTCAGATTGCAAGCAACAGGAGGTGCTCATTTTATCTCTGGCATGGCAAAGGAGTGTTGGTGTTTTATAAAGTGGTCCCAAACCCCATTCCCTGGTGGTAGAACCATTACCACAGCACAGGCCAGCAACTTTCCTAGTGACGATTTTTCAGTTTCTCTGTGAATAGCAGCTGGCCATAGACTGGCCAGGTAGGTATCTCCTCACCCCCCTGTGGAGCAATTGAAAAGATCTGTATGTTCTATGATTCCTCCATCAGTCCTCCTCCCTCTATGCAGAGGAGAAGAAATGATGATGTTTAATGCAGAATTCAGCTGCCTCGTGTTAACTGGCTGGGAAGTGGTAACCACTATACTTCCTAGAGGCAAGCTGGTTACTTCCCTTGACAACCTTTAGGTATCACTGTAAATCAAAAGCACTCAGCATGCTGAAGCAGTTCTGGGAATATCCTTGCCCCATTTATACTAGTAACTAGTCTTGGTGCCCTTTGTTAGACTTTGTAAAAACATACAGGAGAGGGAAAAATTATTGTGAAGAGTTACTTCTCTCATGAAAAAAAAAAAAAAAAAGGCACAAAAAGAGAGTCAAGATCAGGAAGGAGAGCAGAGAGGTGATGATAGTAGTGGCAACAGTTCCCGCCTCTATAAACTTAATAAGGCTGCAATTTACAATTAAGGGCAGCTAAAATGCAGCTTAGCTACAGACTCTCTCTTCAGGCTGTGGGCAAGTTTCTTTATCTTCTTCAGTAGTCTTTTCTTTGTCCATTTTGTTTTCCTTTTCTTTGTCCATTTCCAGTAGGCACTTTTAGGGATTGCCACTGCATGTAGCAAAAAAGACAGACAACACTATAGCTCTGTAAGGACTCTCCTCCATCCACTCTCAGTTAGCTACTATGCATGACTGAAACAGGACTAATTAATATGCTAGCTTTGACTTCTTCTGTCTAGCCAATCTCCTGGCTGGCTGATCTCCTGAGAGTACCACGATACTCATGGTTCATGAAGTGAGATTCAAAAAAGACTGTAATATTCCTGATGGTTTCTTTGACATACAAATCTGCAAGGGGTGACATAAACACAAAAAGAAAAGGCAAATGGACACTGGAAACCTATCTCAAAGTTTTGGAGCAGGCAAAGTCAAGCAGCAACAGGGAAGAGGAAGGCTTGTGAAAGGCTAAAGAAGGTAAAAAAAGCCTTACAATTTTAGACAACAGTAGCCAAAGATCCTTTAGAGGGTTTTAAAGAAGCGTGAAATAATCAGGCAAAGAATGCAACCTTTATAAAGGCATGAAAAGTATTTAAAGAGAAGATTCTCACCAAGGAGCTAAACCAGAAACAACATCTGAGCAGTCAATCTGTAAGGCAGAAAGAACCTCAGCTACTGTAAACTGTCATGGCTGTAGATAAAGTGGAATTAAGGTAGTGTACACTGGTGCAGACAGGCTTACAGAAGCCCTGAAGAACAAATGCCTCTCTCTTGAAAAGTCTATCTTTTGGGCTAGGAATTCACAAAATTCAAAGCACATGCTGATTCACAGTCAGCGGGAAGGCGGGCAGGGGAGGGGGAGAGGTGAGGATGGCAGAGTAGAAATAATCTATTTTCTTCATTTCAGTCTCTTTAAACTTCTAAACATAAATTTCATCCATCTTAACTTTACCATTCCCAAAGTTTAAATGTTTCCCACCATCTGTGAATTCAAAGGTTTCCCACATCTTGCTATTCAAAGGTTTAAATACCCGTGTGCAATAGATTCAGTCATATTACCCTCAGCCCACTGAACAAGTGAGTACATCATATGCAGGAGAAAAATAATTCATCAGGTTCTGGCAATCTATGAGGACAGTCACAAGCAAGTACGCATGGAAACTAAGCAGGCGGAGTCTAAATTATCTTCCTGCTCGCAGGAAGACACATTTGCCAGTGTTCCTCACTACGGGTAGAGAATGTCACTCTCCTAGATCATTAAAGCAGCACCTGTCATTAACAGTAAACTGTTAATTTCATGTTCAAAATAGGAAACAAGTGAATGAGCACATATATATGTGGCCTGTGTTCTACCTGAAATCTGCTCTGCTATACTTCAGCCTATCAGTACAGTCCCAGCAGGAATGAATTTGACTCAGTTTCTAAAGCTATTACATTTTCTACTATAGTGTCTTTAATGCCTGTTAACTTTAAAGACCAAAGGAAACCATCACTCTTTACTGCCTGAAGGTCTTGCCTCCCTGTAGAACAGGAGTGATGCGGTTTAACTGTCAGCAGGTTCATGGAGTGTTTTTCCACCTGCTAGGTGGATAACCGCATCTATACTGCAAAATGTCACTGGCATTAATGAGTACATAATAGATATGTATAACAAAATCCTGTAACTTCTGAAAAAATAATTCAATTATGAGGGTTCTTACCAGAAATATTAGCAGAAAAAGCTTAAAAATAATTCACTGTAATGAAATTGCACTCGGTGCCTGAGAATATTTTTGAATCAGTCATTCTGACCCTCTAACGCTGAGATTCAGAGACAGGGTTGAGGCTCAGGAGGGTCTGGTTTTGGCGAAGCTTTCTAAATTGCTTTATATTTAGATGGTACCATTAGTACAAGCTCTGAAAATGATCTTTGTTGATATCCAAACCATTAAAAAAAAAAACAAAAACCCAACAAAACAAACAAAACAAAACAAAGAAAAAAACCCCAAACCACACACAAAACCCACGAACCCCCAAACCCCTAAAAAATAAATTAAAAATTTGATATAAATTGTCAATGCTTCCAATTTTATGTGCCAAAGACAAGGCTAAAATGTAGCTCCTTTTTAACTTAAGCCCTTTTTAGAGATTCCCTCTGCTTTTCATTCTAGATTCTTTGCCCAACTAAAACCAAACTTCTCACTGCATATTGATTTTTCATACCTTTTATCATTTTCTCTATTACTTCCCAGGGTCTGCCTCCTTACCCTGCTATTCCCAGCATTCTCCCATGGTTCATTAGCCAAATTCAGCCTTCCTTTATTCATATCTTTGTCACTTTCACCTCTTCTTCAACTCCATGGTCCATGACTAGACAATATAAGTGTTTCTATCACCCAATTCCAAACCCAAGTTTTCTCTATCCTCACTGCAGCCTCCGGTGGCCATTTTCTAGCTCTAGGTGCTTTTCACAACTACTTCCCTGCAGCCCAGTTACATGCTTGTCCATTTTTGCCCAAATACTCCACATTGGTGGTCCAAGCTATAGACTGATAAGTTACTGGCAGCACAGAGACAAAGTAATGA
>JAVHNF010077529.1:0-15995 GCA_034783455.1 Micropsitta finschii | reverse complement strand
GCCCTTGAACAGTGAACAGCCATGCCAAGGTTAACGCTACAGAGGACAAGGCAGCACCTGCACTCCTCTCCTGCTTACTGTGCCTAAGCTGTGGTAGAGTATGATCAAAGATCTCTAAAATGTGGCTGCATTGTGCTAATTAGACATGCCCCACATGCTAATACCCACTACTGCTTAAGCTAATTCAGTCATAATTGGCAGAATGTAACCCTACTATCTTTGAAGGTAAATTGCAAGTTTGACAAAATGTGATTTCAGGAAGGTATACAGAAAGAGCAAGCACATTAGCCTTCGGTGCTAATAACCTTAATAGTCAAAAACACAGTTAAGAAGTTTTACTCAAACTGTTTCAGTTGTCTCTGACCTTAAAGCCAAAATATAAGTCTTCCCCCTGCCTAATAAAGCAATGAAGCAGTATTTCTCTACTGGTCTTATTACAGACATATAAGAATGATCCTTTTGTTGCACTGAAAACAGAATGAAAACTCTGTCACTTACATAACACAGTCTTTGATATGACTATTATAATAATGCACTGTTAATGGTTTTTACTCTTTCAAATAGGAGGAAAGGTTTTGTCTTTAGAGAAGGCTAAACAAACCCTGGACTTAAATCCAAATTAGCAGAAGGGAAAAAATTCCCTCCCTCCCCCATAACAAGAGAAAACAGTCTTATGGCAACCTTTCAAGCAGTCTTGCAAGGTCACACAGCGCAACAGAAGAAAACAAAAGTGTCTAGCACATCCAAAGGCTCAGGTTTTACCCTTGTCTGCATCATGTACCAACGATCAAACTTTCCGAAATAGGTAAAGGAAACGTAGCAGTGGTGTACTTGTTATCCTAACTAATCTGTGGTTTTGATCAAAAACAGCTACCAAGAAAACCAAACATTTAAAACTGCAAGATTATGTTTCATTTTCAAATGTTCAGTTTACAAAGGACAGCATATGGTACTCGCACCTTTCTGGCTTCCTTCACTGCTAGGGCACAGGGATGAAGGCTCAGAAGACCAAGCCTATCAGCTTCTGAGTCACTCCAACCCGAGACAGCCGGGCAGCTGGGAAAGATGGATGCAGCAAGCCAGGCAGACACTGTAGATACCCAGTCTTTCTCGAACCAGGTAGCCTTGATGCACATAGAGAAACTTCTGTCTCTGACACAGACGTTACTTTGGGAGATGAGGAGATTCTTTCCGTGAGCCAAAAAAGGGAAAGCTAAGAGAGAAGGCGGCAACGGCAAAACAAACAAGCCTGACTTAGCTGGATCATTACTGGTTCTCGGGAGGCTGTTAGCTGCTTAAAACCTCGCTCTCCCCCACAGAAACACCCTCTCCCACCAAACTAGCATCGTTACCTACCATCATCCCGGACGCCAGGATTTCAAAACCGGGAAGAAAAACACAACCGCTCAATTTTAGGCCTCCCTCCCCTCCCGCCCCACAACCAAAGCCGTCGCCACCACCGAGTGGGTCACTGAATAGCGAGCAGCCCTCTTCCCCCCAACAGGAACCAAGCCTCCCCACAGCCCGTGTCGTCATCCCGCCGAGCCCCAGCCCTGCCCTTCCCCGCCGGCCGCTGTGCAAGGAGACCTTCACCTTCCCCACGCCCGGCAGGAAGCCCCGACACCACAGCGGGGCGCACACATTCACACGTCCGTCCGCTCCCGCTGCCCCGCCGCGCCTCAGCACTTTCACCGCCGAGCAACCGCCAGCACCCAACAGGGCCTTCCCAGCACGGCACCCTCCCCACGCGGCCTGACCCCGACATGGGCAGCCCGGGCCCAGGCGCCTGGGGTGAGCTAAGTGGCGAACCCCCTTCTCCGTGCCCGCCGGTGGGACCCCGCCCGCCATTCCGCACTCCCCCGCCAAAGCCTCTGACTGGGACCTAAACCCCAGCCTCCGCCTCCCGCCTCTCCTTTAAGGGTAGGGCCCAGGACGACGGCGCCGCCCTCACCTGAAGTGCCGGGATCTGCCCGTCTCCTGTGCCCGGCGGCAGCAGAGGAGAGGGAAAGAGGGGTCCGATGAGGCGGCGAGAGAGCGCGGAGGAACGCAAGCCGAGCGCCACCGTCCCACTCTCGCCGCACCGACTGCCGCCCGCCTCCACCACCCCTCCGATTGGCGGACGCCCAGCCGAGAGCGGAGAGCAAGCTCCCGCCCCGCCGCCGCCCGTTGGCTCTCCCTGCCTGCCAATTAGCGCCGCTTCCTAGGCGAGGGACGCAAGGGGCGGCGGGGGCGGTGTAGGGCTGTGTGCACCGCCTCCGCGAGCTCTCCAACGGCTGTCGGCGGGCGTTAGCGCCGGGTGCGCCTAAGGGGTTACCTCATAAGGGGCACCTTACGAGGGGGCTTCGGCCGCTGAGCCCGCCGGCAGCGGCTGCCGCAGCGTCCAACCCCCGTCTGTGCCCTCCGCCTGCCCGGCAGCTTGCCCGCCCCGACCGGCCTGCCGAGAGGGCAGCCGCTGCGTACGGGTAGATAGGTGCGTACGTGGTCGGAAACCACTGGCGGTAACGCTGCGGAAAAAGGCAGGGCACGACGTGAATAAAAACATTGCTTATGTGCCCCGTTTACACTGCGGGGGACAAGTGAAGGGGCAGATTTTGTTTCCCGAAGCGGAATTTGACCGAGTCGATAGATCCCGAAAAGTGACGGGGAGTTTCTAAGGCCCCGAAAGTGGCGAGGGCTTTATTTTCTCTTCTTGTCCCGCGGCAGTAACGCAGTGCCCTCTCACACCCCAATGCGGCAGAGAGGGTGCTGCATTTATTACACTTCTCCGCTGGCTGCTCCTGTTCGTCAGCTGAAGACGCGTCTTGCTTGAGGGAGAGGCAGCGGGGGACATGGGGCTTGTCCGTCAGCTGCCCCGGGGACAGGAGTGCCCCAACGACAGAGCCATCTCTAGAATAACACTGCTGATGTGGTTAAGCCTCCTTGTGCGGAGGTACGCGATAACTGAATGCTATCACGGTCAGAACTGTTATTCCAGCCCTTGCCTGTCTTTCAAACTCTGGTTTAGAGGACTATTCCAAGTTCCAAGCAGCAGCCATCAGGCTATTTCGTCCCTTCAGCCTTTGACTTCTCCCCCACCAATTTCAGCATTTCCCTCCCATCTGCCCTTCTCATCACCGATGTGCCTCCACCGTTGTCCCAGAGGGCAGCCGGGTTTGAGGACAGCGAGAGCTCTGGGTCGTTGGGCAGGGCTGCCTAAACAGTCCCGCGAGTACTTCCCTCTTGGCCGTGTTTCCTATGCAAGTCTGCATAGAAGCAGGATAGATGCCAAGTTTTCCTGTACTCTTTCACTAAGTGTGTGACTTATTAACTTAGAGTTTTAAGTTCACTGAGAATTTAGATTAGCTCAGTAGGACTGTGAAACAATAGCACTGGGGTAAATTTTACCTTCCAAAGAAATGTCCTTAAAAAAAAGAAAACGATTTGGGCAGGGGTTTGGAGCTAAATGATCTTTAAGGTCCCTTCTAACTCCAACTATTCGGTGATTCTGTCATTCTGTGAATTAACTGCAATTAAAATTACTGCAAAATCTGGTCAGGTTGGTAAACTTTCTAAGCTTTAACATGATGTCTCCCTTCCCCAATCTTTTCTTCTCTCTCATGTGTTGAAAGTTAAAAGTTCATGTTTGAGAGAGGGAAATCTTGAAATTTATTGTTTCTTCTCTCACCTGTGACCACAGATGTGCTTTTGTTTTCTACACAGTCTCTCTCATTAAATACGAAATCAAACTTTGCATAACCCAGCTTTCTTTATAGGAGATTTCAAATGATACATATATATAATTGTAAATACAGTCTTTTCTGTATGGAGACGAATCAAGCTTCCATTTTGCCTACAGCATTGTCAAAGCTGGAAATTCTCCCTGCTAGAACACTTACTTTCTTCAACCTCAACATCAAACTCATCAACCTCAACCTCATCATTCATCTCTTTGTATGGTCAAATAATGCTCAAACTTGTTCAAAGATTGAAGAAACAGAACAGGAATTCAGTGTAAATCATAGTGCTCCCTGGTATAACTAAGTTTACACCGTGATGAAAGAGAATTCCACTTCTGCAGAGGACAGAAGTTCAACCTGCAACCAAAAAACCCCGTGACTATGCCACACAGAGTTCACTGGGTACCACCTTGTGCCCCCAAAATCACATCAGTGTGCACATAAACAGTGCCAATATATGCTACCTCCTGTATAAACCAGGGCTCATATTCTTGGCCAGTACTGGGACAGTGACTGTAAACAGAGCAAGAGATGTGTGCTCAGGCCCTGAGTCTGATTGCAAATACTATCAGACTGTATTTACATACATATATTTACTATCATATATATTTTAAAAAAATATATATACATATAGGTACCACAAATTTAGGTCTCATGTCACAGTGGTTTTGTTTTGAGAGTCCTCTTCATATGAACTTGATCTGGTTCTGCATTCCAGAGGAATGGATGGTGACCAGAAATGAGTAATTTACACAACATTTTGTACTAACAACTGGATTCAGATTTTAGTGCAACTTGAGAAATAACAATTGTGTTTTCCAACTTTTCACTTAAGCATCTTTATAAATCTATCACCTTTATAAATGCAATGAAATTATAAAGATTTTATAAATTAAAGATATTATAAAGAAATTAAAAATAAAAAGGTAAGGGAAGAAGTATTAATTGGGAAAAAAATAAAGTTCACCAAAAGCAATTTATATGAACATTTAAATTCAATATTTGGAGATTTCTCGAGGCACCATTTTAGGGAATATTCTAGCTGAATATTCTCTTCTGGTTGCAAGATGTTTCCTATGCTTTTCATACTTAGATGAAGAATGCTTAGACACCTTTGGAAGGCAATAAGACAGTAACAGGTATCAGAATTTTAAACCCACATTTTTAATTGCAAAGTTTTTGCCCCTTTTCCAAGTGTACCATTTGAAAGAATTCAGAAGCAACATTATTAAACTCATCTTGGTCTACTTTTTGTATGAACATTATTGATCTTTCTGTGAATCACCTCTATACATGAAAGCAGAATTTGTCTGCATTGGTGTTAATATACACCCTGGTGCAGTAATTTGACTTCACTACTTACAGTAACACAATTTAATGTATGTATAAATGTATACAGGCTTGAGGACACATGCACTGAATAAATACATATATGCACTTGGAAACTGCTTGGGGAAATATACCTCAGTGGTTAATAAAGTGCTATTTTTTTCCATTTCAAAATGTAAATTATTTTTATGCATATTCAAATGCTAAATTTTTTCTTGTAGTGAATTAAAACAGATTAATGGTCTAATTATATCTATCATCAGTCATGCAACCTCCCAGCCTGATGACACTATTATGATGCCCTAAATAATTTACTGATATAGTAAAATCATACTTTAAAATATTCGTCATTTTGATTTTGGTATTTTTTTTCCCTAAATACTAAAATTCAGTCAGTCTCTGAGCATTTTCAGTTATGTGCAGGATATGAATGAAGATTCAGAATGCTTGGAAAGATTATCTCTGTCTTTTTTCTTCGAAGAAAGACTACAATCCTTGCAGCTCCATTGGTGAGCACTGGATTTAGGCTGTTAGGAACAGGACAGGAAGTTTCTAGGGAAAAAAAAAAAAAAAAAAAAGAGAAATCTTCATTTTCGATAAGTATCCCACGGTTATTTTTACTTTTAATACAGTCTATTTTTAAATATGCTTCTTGTGTCTTCTGCTGTCCTCAAAAATTCCATGTGCCCTTTTAAGCACTAATTCTTTCTCTGTAAAGAAATTCTGTCTCTTGGCTTCTCTCAGTGTAAATTTTACTGGTGTTTCTTGACTCTTGCAATAACATTTCAGCATTCTCTTAAGAACATTTTCTCTAGCTAAGTCAGCTCGAGTATTCACTATGTATTTATTTATTTACACTTTACATCTACATTTAAATCCTAAGCCATATTTTGATTGCAAATCTAATGCCATTAGTGATTATATATGCCAACCAATGGCACAGAAGTTCAGAATATTAAATTTCGTTCCACTCATATCAATCAGTTTCACTGTTTCACTGCCCAACTTTCACTGGGAAAGAACTTTTTACATATAAGACATGTTCTTGTCTAAAATATCCTTTATTATTGCCTTGGTTTTCACATTGATGTTTTAATTAGTGTTTCATACTGTCCAAACTTTTCTATTTCACAACAATTGTCTATGATTATCTCAGATGTGAATATCTTTTGTACTTTTTAATAGATGCAAAATTTCAGATAAAGGCACAGAAGTCTCTTTGTAACTGTTAAGGACATCTCTGTGTCATTGTAACAGCTGGGAAAGTTCTGGCTATGGGCTAGCTTCAAGTATGGAGAGTTTCTTCAAGCTCTTCTAAGTTTTGATGGCAGCTTTAGAAAAGCAGAAAAAAATACAGCCTAGCACAAACAACTTCCTCCTATTCAGTAAAACCAACCAGTTTTTCCAAGATACTTGTTTATGTTCCTATTTCCTCTTAATAATCAAATTTTTAACAACATTATGCCTTAAGTCAGCTTTTCCCTATACACATTTAATTTATTTTATGCAGGGAATCCAGGAATTAAATTTTTGTTTTTGTTAAAGAACCTTACAGGTTAGTATAACCAGCTACTGACACTGCTGTTGTATCTGATACCTATGCATCAGCAGACATTGAGTCCTTCCCACTGACCTAAAGACTTGAGGAAGCTATTGTAATAAAGCGGGAACAGAATGCAAGTTCCCTTCTCTTTTTTCCACCTAAATAAATTGAATAGCAAGTACTTCAGAAACAGCACTAGTTTCCAATGACAGAATAAAGCCCTTCCTTTACTACAGATATATGAGCTCTGCCTGACATAGTCCTGCATTTCAGTAGCAGAACACATATCTTCTGTGAAATGTCTATTGTTTTGCTAAGTTTATAGCAGGAAGTGAATCAGGAGACAAGGACATTTTAGGTAGAAGTTCTATTGTGAAGCCAACAGCAACAAAGTGGCTTTAGGGATAATACTCTTTCTTTTATACTAATTAAGTTCCTAAAGCCATATAAAGAAGCTATTCTGTGAGAATCTTATTAATTCCTTCCATGTCAAAGAATTAATAGGGAGAAAGGTTAGTGCCCAGGAAGCAAGCCCCACTATTCAACTCTAGCAATAAGCTCCTTCTACACTGATGTCATTATAACAATTCCCATAGCTGTTTAGAGCTTGTCTATTTAATTCTTCATACAATACTGTCTTTATGCCAGTGATCACTTGAGCATATGAAGAACAGTATTTTAGGACTGAGATACACATTTGTTTTGGCTCTGCCTGGCAAGTTACTACACTAGCTGAAGTCAGAACTTTTGAGAACTGTTATTTCTGATTTATTTTGCTCTACTGAAAGCCAAAACAGTTACTTTATCTAGAGTTAGATACATTTGAAGGATGGTTGGCCTAGGGCCACAGTTAGTTACTCAGAACTAATAGCCTGTCTGCTTGCAGTCACTCAGATTTAAGCCCACTTAAGCCCTCTCAGTCAGAGGTAAACCAGGTTTTAATCTTTTGGAGAATGAGGTTCCAGCAAAAAGAGCTACCTTACCTTTGAATGGAACATCCACACAAGGTTTAATGTCTTTCATCATACATGTTAGCATCTTACCTTTAGCCAATTCCCCTTAACTCCTATAGTAGATGCATCCCCCAGGATATAGGCTTACATATATCCCTAATCATCTCACTACCATCTGACAGCAGAACATGCCCCCAGCTGCTATCAGTTTGTACATCACTTTGTACCATTAGTTCTGCCCTACTACAGCAATAGATTTAGTTAAGGATGCAGAAGTGAAAAGGAGTAAAAAGAGATTTAATTGCCTGAGCAGGCAATTTCAGTTTTCATTTCCAGTTTCTCTTCCTCCTTATCAGACTTTCACCTTTACCTTTCAAGGCCATGCACAAACAAGCACCTCACAGGGTTATATCCACATACTACCCTCCTCCTCCTCCCCCAGAACTATTAGCTATGACTGCTTTTGTTTCCTCGTCATCCTGCTTTTCCGGAGTCTGCAGACAAGCTGCTTCATGCACAAATGCTCATTCCAGCTAACACAGAACACGACCCTTTCCTTATTCAAATTCCTTCAGAGAACCACTGTGTTTTGCAACAGGCCTTACTCAGAAAACATAGATATTATATAGCAATAGACATTCCTAATTTTGAGTTTCCCAAGAACATTTCACTCAAGTACATGAGGCCTCAAGTTCTTCACAGAAAAGGAAGACTTCCTGCTTGCTTACAGGACTTTTGGGCTTGTCTGTCACTGCTAATCAGAAAATTAATCTTGCGTTTCTCAATATACCTCTTCCCCATATAGTCACACCAATGTAGGCTGCATGAATAGGAAAGAAAGTAAAGGGAAGGAGTAATCATTTCATTGTAGCTATCCTTGCTAGCACAACTGTTATGACAGAACAAGACTACAACAACATTATTTGTCTAAGCTACTAAAAAGAAGTGAGAGAAAGCTCCATTTTCCATCTATCACAGTATCCTTGTTGTGTTGCCTGTCGTGTGAGAAATATAACCGCTACAAAATACTACCTCGTACAGTCTCATAGTTCCCAAGTTTGTCACTACTTTCTACTTTACTCCCAACAGGCAGCTGGGGGTAATATCTGGCCACACATCTACTTAAAAGCAGCTTACCCATCAAGGTTCAAAAATACAAGCAAGACTCATACTTAGGAACCAAAAAAACCCAAACAAACCCAAACACAAAACCCCAACCAAAACCTATGTGACCTGCAATAATCATCTTTTCTTAGCTTTATTTCAAAAAACTACTTGAATATGCTTCTGTAGAGGCCAGTGAGAAGTCTGATGACCAGAGAGTAAGTTGGATTTTGGTTATTTTAATGGAATATACAAAATTAATCAAGATGAGGATTATACTTTGAGTGACTCATTCAGTCTATGCATTTCCATCTGTATTGCAAGGATGAATCTCAGGTCATGTGTAAGGATATTGGTCAGCCCAGCCCACATCTGCCCTCCCTCCCCAGCCCAAACTGCTCTTGCTGGATGGTGTTCAGAGGGAGAGGCATCAGCACCAACTGTCCCAAAGGCAAGTTTGTTTCTAAGAGGAACTTCAAAAGCAGGAAAAGGACCTGCATATTCTGTGGTGCAGATGGCCAGTTTTACATGTTCAAGAAACTCAAAACTTCTGGGAGAGGTAAAGTTTATTTTGCATGTGCTTTAGTAGCCTGCCACAAAGGAGGGCAAAGCACGTGGCCTGCCCTGGCAGGCAAATTGAGTATTACTGCCCTGGTGGCATCCAGATTAGAGTATGTTATGGTTACGTGGACATCTGCAACTCTTAGCCTCCTTTATCTTTCTCTCCACAGTACTGCACCATCAAAAAAGAAAACCAACCAAAACAAAATCAAAAACCATTGAGGCGGGGAAGGAGAACAAAGACAACCAGAACTGTGCCTTGACATTTATAAATAACTGGTGCAAAGGCAAGTGGAAGCAATACCCAATCACACACACAACTAGTTTATTTATATGCTACAACTTTTAGAAGACTGAAATACCTATTTTTAAATTTTGCTTTATACATTCTGGTAGCTAATTATCACAATGTTCATTATCATAGCTACTAGCAATAGCTTACCATGTGCAATCATATTTTTGTTATAGTTCACACAAAAATATACAGATATTGTACTTATATACAAGCACAAACATGCAAAGAGATAATCATATTACTGGTGCAAATAAGGATTTCTCATCGGCTTCAAGCAATGAGATTTATTACAGCATGTTATTGGTCTGTCTGTTTCTCTACAGACATGCATCATCTCAAAATAAAAATTAATGGCTAGTCAAAAAATGCATCAAAATACCGTTTGAAACACTCCCTCTGCCCATGAAACTTTCTACCTTTAAAGAGTTAGCAGCTCAAAACAATTAAAGGAAATTTAAAAACCAAACCAAAACCAAACCAAAAATCCTCAGCATATAAAGAATTGCTTTTCAATTTATTACTACTAACTGTAAAACATTAGCTGCCTTAACTGACAATAGCCTCAAGTCCATGAATTGCTATTTTTTCTAGTTTCTCTTCTTTTACTAGCAAAAATCTAAACCACCATGTGACAATATTAACACTCACCAAACCACACTTACAGAATCCACAGCTCATTTATTATAGGGAGCTAGGGACAGGTTACAGAGGAAATAAATTGTATTCAGAACAGCAAGGGGTTTCTTTCAGAATGCACATTTTGAGTTATCTTTATAAAGAAAGTTCTCAATCATTACTGGGATAATATTAGTAGTTACAAAGTATATATGTACAAAATAATCAGATATACATACACACTATATATATAATTATTGGAATAACCATTAAGTCAATGTATGTCTAGTACAGGTCCTGCTTTTAGACTATTTATTTCACTTCTTTTCAACAGCTGTATTGTCCTCTTTTAATATTTCCCATATGCAAGGTAGCAAAGTAGAGGAATCCGTTCAAAACCTGCATTTTTGTTCATGACGCCTTCCTACCACAAGTGCAGCTGTTTCTCCTGTTGTCACTTCCAGGTGGTCAGTACAGGCTTTCCTGAATCTCTTGCACGATTTCCTTTTACTCCAGTGGATTGCCCAGGACGACTTCGCAAGTCACGATCGGGACCATCACTTTGTGCCATCTCTTCATCATATCTGAAAATAAGATAACCTCTTCAATGCCTTGTCCTGTTATTCACTACACAAACAAGAGTGCGTCCTCTAGATTTGATTTTGTTTAATATCTAGCACTGAAGTTTAAAACAAGCTGTTCTACATACAGCTTGTATTCTACACATGCACAGTCTGACACACAGCTATTATTCGAGGAAATATACTACCACATGATGCTACAATAAAGATCAACTGACGTATCTTCAGCTACGTTTTGAAAGAAACAAAACATCTGGCAGCTTTGGTTAAAATCCTGAGTTTGTGAAATTTTATACTTGTGAAATTTCCCATGTACTTCTGTATTCTCACTACACAGGTCTGTGGTTAAGTCACAACATCAGACTGCTGGCAGTTTAATGAAGTCTTAAGCTATTGCTTCATACAGGATTGTTAGCTGCCATGTTAAAAAACTCCACTGTTGCACTGGAGAGCAAGAAGGGAAAAAATGAAGTGAACAAACAACTGTGCTTAAATTAAATGTATCTGACGACATGCATTTTGTAACACTTAACCACAGTGACAAGTAGTTCTTAAATATCTAAGTCCACTATGGCCTCGGATAACCTCAATATATACTTACCTATCAGCTGCCACACAAATTCCAAGCAGAAATTGGCTATAGATGTGTAATTATAATTATCAAAATTCTACAATATTTTTTGAACAGTCATAATATATATTTAATCATTCTATTGCATAGGTATTCACAGCTACCATGTATAAAACATTCATTCAAACTTAAGTCATAATTCAGAGATTTAACTGTCTTTACTAGAATATAAAGAGTATTTAAGATCGGTACAAAGTAGTGGATCTCCTATGTACATAACACATTCCTGACATACTGAACAACTGTACCACTAGTGCTAGAGAAACTATCCAAATATTTTCTCAAAAAATGAGAAACTATCAAAACCATGGTTTTGAATCAGTATTTTTCTGTGTAAAACCAATCAATCCTAGATAAATCCTACAGACACTCCAACATAAAGATCTGCCTCCTTAATTTCTCTCTTTGTAATCCAGATTAGGGAAAGAAAAAAAAACAAAAGACCTGACAACTCATTACTATTACATCCATGAATTAAGGACTCAAGAGGTGCCTTTTCTATGAAGTGAGAGAAAAATTGTATAAAATTGCTATCATATCAATTTAACTACCATCTATATATTATACTCAATACAACTAAAGTTCTACACGTGTAGAAGACAGTCTCTTAGCCTCTGTCCCTCAAACCTACATGCTGAAAAGTGTAGAAGGTGCAGAAAAGTAACATTCTCTCTGGAGAAGGGGCAAGGCAGCTCTGCTTTAATGCACTCCTCCCTCCAACATTGCTACTGCAGCTCCAAAAACCCAAAGTGATATGTTGTGTGCATTTTTCACAACAGAATGAAGTTCGCCTTATCTCTACACTATACATTAAAAAAGTGAGGTGACTGGAAAACATTTGTATTTATATAGAACATTGATAAAACTTACAAGACTTCATAATTGCCAAGAACTTCTTTTGGTGGAGATTTATTCCATTTACAGTCTGGAATTTCCCCATTAGGCACAGCAATGTTAAGTGTGTCATTAATAAGATTATACTTCAAGATCCGATCATTAGCGGTACTGGAAGTAAGAGAAGGGGAAGCATTAACCTACAAAAGGAAAAGAAAAACCAGTCAGCATCAAATTTTGAGTGGTACATTGTTCTCCAAACAACATGTGTGATGACTACATGTACTATTTGGGAAATAAAGACTCAGAGTCTCAAAGCATATCTTTCAGTTCCTCAGACACTGGAAGGAAACCCCCACTGGGCATTTTTCTTTTTACTTGGAAAAAAAAAGCCCCACACCACTAAATGTCTGCAGTGTCAGCCTGAAGATTTTTGTTGAGATTAGATGCACCAGGGTGAATCAGACAAGACATGGATTTTTGTTTAATTTTCTAAGTTTACATAGATACAAACCCCATAGCTTTCAGTGCTTACAGTTTGCCTGGCTCACTCCAACAGCTGTTCTATACAGGAACCTGTGGGTTTATTCTAGGTAAATAGCTTGTACTTATGTTCCTAGTCCAAGTTCTCTCCTGTTAACTTGTGAGCTGGAGAAACACGCACATGCTATCTATTCAAAGCACTACATTGCATCTTGTACTAATTAAAACTGGGATTCATTTTACGTATCTCTTGTGTGCCACATTTATTATGGAGAAACGGTATCAGAACAATAAATGTATGGGTTTTTTTTAATAAAGTTCATTTACATTTGAACTTTCAATTAGATTGAGAAAGAAGAGAGCTGGAAAAAATTTATGTTGAACACAGATCCAAAGTCAATACACTAAAGAGAAAGCTTTATGGCAGATGGTGGGGGGGAAACCTCTTCCAAATATCCCAATTACCCACCATCTACCCCTTTTCCTTCCTCACAATCTGCAACATTAAGGCCATAACAGCATTTAAAACCTAAGTTTGATGTTATGCTCCATTGAGCCAATGCCAATTTTCCAGCTACTGATACAGTAGCTAATAGAGCTGCTACCATTCAGACTGCCACTGAATTCCAATTGCACGGACATACTGGATTTCAAAGACAAAACATAAATCCACAAACAAATAGAAACACCAAACAAACAGAAAACAAAAGCACATGCATGTCGCACAGTCTATTTTACTTTCCAACATTTTTCTTAATAAACTTACCTGAGGAACAAAAGACATTGTTTCAAAAGAGGAAAGACTACATTGAAATCTAGCCAGTTTTACTTTGTGAAATGAGAAGGAAGTTTTTTCCCTGTATTTTATGTAACTTTACCTCAATTAGCCATGGTTTAAGCTTGTCATCAATGATAATGTCATATCCATAACACTCAAAGCAGTGTTTATCATTATTCATTACAGGCTAAAAAAAGAGAAAAAGACATCAATATGTATTAATAATTCAGTACGTAACCTGAATGCATACTATGTTTGCTATAAATCACTATGATCACTGTGACTACATTATGAATCTTCTACAAGTTTTCAGTGTTTTTATTCTAATACAAGCGTGCTAACTAGTAAGTTGAGGATTGTCTCTTTTTTTCCAAGCTGGAAGTAATATTTCAATATTAATGACTGTATTAATGACAAGCACTAACATATTAATTTTCCTGTATGTTATGAAAAGAAGCATGTTTTCATATCGCAAAAGTAATAATATTTAAAGCCTGCATGCATCAGGAGACAACAGGAAGTTTTACATAACGCAGCTTTGCATAATTGTGAATTATTTAAACTTCAGAAAAAGGAGACTTATGCAAAGATGTTTCTTTTACTCTGCTAACATAAACATGTAGAGTAGAAATTTGAAGTCAATTACCAGATACATTTAAAAACTGTAACTAGCTCAAGTCAACTATGATCCTGAAAGTCAAGAGAAACCAAGGACCAAGTTGTGCTTGGATGAACATTCTCTAGAGAATCAGTAGTTTTCCAGCATCTGCTAAGCATTTGTGGTGTGCATGGCAAGACTTTTCTTCTACGGAAATATCATCAGATCTTTTAAAAGAAACCTTTGTAACAGGTTAGTGAGATGTTTTCCCCTAGGCTAATAATGCAAGCTTTTCCATTCTTCAGGGAGTGAAAGGGACAGGAGGAACAAGCATCTCTCATTACATCTGCCTTCGTCAAAAAGACAGGCGCAAAATATTTCATGCTCAATAATTCTCAAAGCTTTTTCCTCTTCTAAGGTTCTTCTAACATTTGGATTAAATCCCTTTTCTTCTCACATCTGGTTTCAAATACAGTTACAAAGCAGAGGGTGAGTTGAGCTATGCCTCCTCACCTCCCACTGATCCTAGCTTCATAACCTGTTCCTCTTTCTTGTGCTGATTCTGATGTTCAGCTGGTCCTTCAGTGAGGCTATTTAGCTTATTACACTGGCACAATACTAACCCATCAATAAAGCAATACAGTAATTATCAGTTGGGTGAGTGAGCTGATTCAGCTCAAGAAGGTGCCAGAGAGATGACAGGATGATGTACTTGGGAACAGGACAGTCCTTGGCACTGGCGAGCTCTTCAGTTACCACAGCTGACTCACAGAGTGATACCTGCTCTCTACTGTAATCATGGGACATGACCCAAACACTAGAAAGTCACTTAAGCAGAGGATTGGTTGCTACTTTTTTTTTAAGTGAGAGTTCATGATAACTCTGTGACTTGTGAGGTGAAAGTAAGTTATGCAACTCTGCTGAACTAGAAGCCTAACGTTTGCTTTAAGAAATTGTCCTCCAGAGCTATTTTTTCTTTGACACATTTGTTATTGCTGAAATGGCGTCATGTGCCTTTACAGAGCTTAATACTATTCACAAGAGCAGTATCAAGTCATATTAACTCGTTCACAGAGCCCTCAAGAAAAGGGATTTATCCAATACTTCAGTATGTACAGTCAGCTCACCCACTCACACAAAATTCAAGTCCACTCAGAGAAGTCAGGAGACAACAGAATTTTAGAAATCAGCATCAACACCATCATTCACATAGCAGAAAAAAGATTGTAGGGGTTTTGATGGCAAACTCACTTCCATGGATATGAGCAGCCTGCAGCTGTAATGCTGTCGCTGGTAGCATTCCAGGAACAGTACTCACCGCAACAGCCTTCAGTGACTGCACAATTATCCAGTGAATTTCATCAAATAATTTGTTTGTGACTTCCTTTCCACGTGTGCTCTCCAGATACAGGCGTAAGTTACTCACTGTCCACTTGCCTCCATGGATATGATTGTAATCATCCTGAAAAGTAAAGGAGTTAGTTCAGCTTAAGATTTTTAATCTGTTCTGCAGTTTTGTTTCATTCACACAAAAAACCCACTTTCACTTACAAGTAGTGCTCTATAAACAAACTCAGCAAGTTATTTTTACTCTACAGCTTTACGAAGACTTCAGCTTTACTTTGAACTACCCTCAATATAAAAAATTATTTTCACTATAGCTGTATATGTTTATATCACACATTGCAAATCAAGTAATAGATCTTTCTTCGGAGAAAGAAACCAATGGGTACTTTGACAGCTTTATAGTAAACATAATTTATGATTTGGAAATACAACTTTTAAAATGTGAAAAGAAAGAATTGAACTTTTTCCTCCTCTGGGATAAGGGAGAGATAACTAAGTGAGCAATAGCTAAATTTCACTGAAGT
This sequence comes from Micropsitta finschii, assembly GCA_034783455.1. Classification (NCBI taxonomy): domain Eukaryota; kingdom Metazoa; phylum Chordata; class Aves; order Psittaciformes; family Psittacidae; genus Micropsitta; species Micropsitta finschii. The sequence goes on along the minus strand of JAVHNF010077529.1, from coordinate 103 downwards.
AAGCTGTTTTAAAATGGAGCTCTTGCAAGTGCTTGTCTTTGTTTATTCATTCAAAAATATTTGCTGAGCCCCTACCCTGTGCTAGCTACTCCCTTAAACGTTC
>JAVHNF010077521.1:0-14525 GCA_034783455.1 Micropsitta finschii | reverse complement strand
CTGAAGGGGGCCTACAAGGGTGCTGGGGATGGACTATTCATTAGGGACTGTAGTGACAGGACAAGGGGTAATGGGTTAAAACTTAAACAAGGGAAGTTTAGATTGGATGTAAGGAAGAAATTCTTTACTGTTAGGGTGGTGAGGCACTGGAATGGGTTGCCCGGGGAGGTTGTGAATGCTCCATCCCTGGCAGTGTTCAAGGACAGGTTGGATGAGGCCTTCTGTGACATGGTCTAGTGTGAGGTGTCCCTGCCCACGGCAGGGGGTTGGAACTAGATCATCTTAAGGTCCTTTCCAACCCAAACCATTCTGTGATTCTATGATTTATTGATTACTGTTGACTTCACCTACAAGCCACGTGGCTGCATGTGTTCCATTCTACAGCTGAACCATGTTAGCAGAGAACCACAGTTTCAGCTGAAAAGTTGTTTGTATCTTGGCTCTGGACAGTTGTCTATTTTAATAAAGGAGGTATCAAAGGCACAACAGGGAAAACATGCTCAACTGCCTTTTGCACTTTAGCAACATCTCCCTCATGATCTTGAACTACTAAATTTTTCCCAGCTTCTGACTGCTTAGAGACCAGAGCAGTTTCTCAGGCTGTTTGGTGGACCTAGACCAGCACAGGCAGCATTGACAGGCACTGTACACATAAGCTTCTTGCAGCCTGCACTGCAAGTAAGTCCACCTCTGGTCGTGCGCAAGGCTGCCTTTGCCTTCTTTTGGGATGTTATTTCACCACAGATACTTAAGCACAGATGCAGCTGTCAGTATGATAAAGCAGGAGGATACTTAGGAAGGTTCTGCTTTGCTCTGTCGCACCCCATGTTTTTTATTTCCAGGTAACTCAGAGTTATTAACTGCAAAGTACCTGGCTTCATAGGGACAGTGGGGCTTGAAAATGCTTTTGGAAATGACGCTTAATGAATCAATGAATCCAAACTAAATGGAGTGCAACTGTGGCTTTTTTTTTTTTTTTCCCTCATTTCTCAAGCAATAGATAATGTAGAAAGCTAAGAGAACAGTAACACTGTTTCTCTCAATAGAAGAATAGAAGACAAATCCCCCCCCAACAGGTTTTGCTTTTAAGTAAATGGGCCATTTTTTGGAAAAATATTTACATCTCAGTAGTGTTTAACAATTCCGGCACAGAGTTCTGCAGGCAGATGAGCTATTTAGGTAGATTAAAATATTTATACAACAATATTAGAATATATTGTGTATGAAGTCTAATTTAGTAACTGACAGTGATTCATCTAGACTTCGAAAGCAAACCACAGCAGATACTGAAAAGGAGAAAGTGAACAATATATATGGAAATAATGAAGACACTTTTCCCATTACTTGGAATGAAGCACTAAAGTTAATAGTGCTGGTTAACAACTGAATAATTTAACAAGATGCTTGAGGTAATTGTGCCTCTTCTCATTATCAAAATAGATGTCTCCTTTGCATATACCTAAGCTCTTAATCTCTGTAACCTTAGTAGCAAAGAGTTCTACAGGTTAGCACAGTATTCTTATACATACATAATATTATTTCTGTGTATATTTATGTATCTATCTCTGTTGTATATTTATACCTCTTTCCAGACACAGCTTCAACCATCTGTGTTTGGGTGTAATTGACTATCTTAGCTTTGGAATACAAATACAGAGTGTGCTAAATAAATATTCTTATATTATTCATTGTTGTGTATACCCATACCAGGGTCATAGCCTTATGGTCATTGCCTGGTCCACCTTTTACTGACTTTCCTCACACAGTCTTTTCCTGGGGTTTCTTATAGTGATACTGACAGGTATCAGCTGTGGACATAGTTGCCTTTGATTTGGATGTGGCATTTTGCTGATTTAGTTTCTAGACATGAGAGTTGGATATAGGGCAGGATAGGAACGACTGAACAGGAATGCCATGCTACTTTCTGGGTATACCCACTGCTCACAGGGGAAAGGGGAAATGACCTCTTTGATCAGAGATGAAGCACTGGAGCAAGAGTTTGAATATAGACTTTGCCTTGATTGATTTAATTCAATCAGTTTAGAAACTGCTTCAGCAGTGAGCACACTGCAGTGATTTCACTAAACTCACATCTAAACTAGTGCTGCTACACTGGAGTGAAAGTCAGGACCGAGAATCCCATCACTACAGGCAGTGGCAAATACCAGTGTTGTGTTCTTATCATTGCTTCTGTCAAATCTGGACTCGGGACAGTGCACAACTGGACGATCCCAAAAAGCAAAATGAAAGCCCAAGCAGAAGTCAAGTTTCCCCTTGCTCCCACAGAATAAACAGCTGTGCCAACCCTTGATCCTTTCCCTCCTATTTGCCTCTCTGTACCAATGCTTCTCTGCTGGGGCATGTGTGGGAGAACAGCTGACATCGAATCAGCTCTATTTTCCCATGCATCAGTCATGTTGGTGAGAAGAGCTGTAGCCCAGTGAAAGCTACTTGTGCCACTGGGATTACTAAACTCAGTGTGGAGGATGCAGCATTCCCTTTACATCCTAGCTGGAGCATAAAATTACAGATGATGATCATGACTAACACCCTAGTTGGCATCTTCCCTAATTCTGTGTTTTGACAAATGGTCGGAAGTTCATAGCCCTGTAACTGTGGACAAAATGAACTAGAGATGAGGCAGCAAACGAACATGTAGAATTTAAGTGCTAAAAACCTGTGTCTGGTCAGTTTGAAGGTCTAGAGGTGAGCAGGAATTGCTCATGAAATATGAATCATGCACTGCTAGCAAGCCAGGCCCTGGCAGTCCAAAGCGCTTCTATGCCTTTTTGTTTCTTTCTGCTCTTGTTAGCAGTAACAGTGTTTACATGGGCAGTGCCCAGGTTTTGGCACAGCTCCTTGGATTGCTTTGCTCATCTCCTCTCAAGGACACTGCAAAGTCTTAATTCGTTACCCTTTGTAAAGTTTAAAAGTGTTGCTATTATTTGGTGACACTCCAGCTGATAATGACTAGCTGTAGGCATTTAATGATGACTAGCTGTAGGCATTTCCTAGAGGCTAATAAAAGGCTGGAGGGAAGTGATAGGCCAAGATCCTGCAGAGAAACCGTTACTGCAATTGTGAGCTGAGAAAAAAAAACAAGGGTAAAAATGCAGAAAGGATTTCTTTTTTTTTTACAGGTTACACAATTTTATTGGCATTGGAAAGCCAATACATACTCCGAAAAGAATGCATGTCCTGAAAGCTTGTCAGGTTGTTTCAACCATTTTTCAACTTCCTAGTCATGTTAAAAAGTGAACTTGAAAAACCCTTTATGCTTTTGCTGGGTTTAGCTCACAGTCCCTCTTTCCAAACATATCCTGTCACAAAACTTTATTTATGGGCCTATGTTGGTATTTCTGCTTTGTGAGCTGCTCTTCCTTCTACTGTTCAAGCTGATTTTCATGTGTTATGAAAACTAACCTATACTACTTTGCTGACTTTTCAATAAAAAACTGGAATAATTTCCTTAGTAAAGTCAACATGGCAGCAGTTTAAAGACCCATTCCAACCAAGCATAGAGGAACACAAGAGTAAATGAAAGCAGCTAGCACATTGCAGGCTGGAACCACTGGTTGTTAAATTCTGTGACATCTTTGTTACACGTCACATTAAGCTGGATTGAGTTAGTGTTTCTTTGTCCTGAATGCACAGGTAGGAATACAGAGTTGAGAAGACTCTACTTTGCTCCTCTATCACCGTGCACTAGGGAACATTATGTGTATCTCCAACTCAGCTTTGGTCTTTTCTGAACTGATACATGTCTATTTACCCTTTAAAAAAAACCCAAATGAAATGCTGAGAAGTTTAAAGCTTCTACAACCTTTTCATTAGGGGCACTGCGTTTAATAAGTTTTCTTCTATTGCTTCCTTACCCTAATTATAGCAAAGGTTTTCACTGTCTAGTTTAGATTTTCTGTCCTGTAAATTAAGACAAATTATTTTGTCTTCCTAGTAGTAAATATTGAGAAACATCTATCATCTTCTTGTAATTTACAACCTTTGCATAGCAGAAAATTAACTTGTTCTTTTCTCCCCTTCTCCAGAGGCATAGGACTTGTTTAACCTTTCTTCAGAGGATGTATTTTCTAAACTCCTTATATTTGCTGCATTTTTTTGAACTAATTAATGTTAAATAACTTGTCTTAAGGTTTCCCTCTCAAAGTTGCATATCATTTCCTTGCTAAGCTGCCCATCTTTCCACTACATCAAAAAATGTTTCTGTTAAGCCTGACTTTCAGAAATCATCAGGTGTCCTGCACTCCTTTGTTCCTCGACTTACTATCCCAAGGTCCCATGTGTAAGCACTGTGATACTTAATGAAGTTTTCTGAAGTCTCTCACCTGTGTTTTGCCACTACTACTTTCCTTACACGGTGAAATTAATTGTTTTGTGATCGCTTTCATCCAATACATTCCACTCTTCTACATTTATAGCTGCTTTCACCATATTAATCAAAACCAGATCCAACATCTTTCTCCCCCTAATAATCTTCTCTGCTTTCCAGAACAGAAAGTTATGCCCATCTTGTGCCAAAGACTTATCTATCCTATTTAGTATGCACTGCGGCTGCAGAGCATGAAATAGCAGTCATTAGAATATGCAATAGCTCTGTCACTGTCTTTCTGCACAGTGGAACAATGGACAGCCTATTTCAGGAAAGTGTTGTAAAATTACAAACAATTATTACAGTATTTCTGTATCTACTTAGATCTGGCATAAACTTGCTGCAATTCTCTTTTCTCCATCTTTCCCACTGCTTCTGTTGTGGCATGTAACTTCGACCACAATAGCAGCAGATGAAAGTCTTCCTTTTCCTTAGCCTGGATGCAAATGCTTTTGGCTAAACAACATCCAGAAGTCTTAATGGTTTTTCTAACCAAACAAAACTAGAACTGGAGTTCACACCTCCACAGTACTTGAAACATACATCCAGCTAAGAGCTTGTAAGTGGAAATAACCTGTTTGCAAAATTAAACAATTTATAATCAAGATAAAAGTATTTAGAAGGGGGCTTTTAAAGACACGAGCCAGCCAGCAGTGGCATCTGCAGCCATTGTTGTTGCACCATTTCAATGTTTTAATGTGCACCACCACAAAGGCTGCTCAGTTGTGATCCAAAAGACATTCTTTCTTCCCAGGCTCTCAGTTCCAAAGATTTTTTCTCTCCCTTTGAGCTTATTAAAACTATATAAAGACGTAAGTATTTTTAGCATAGGACTGATGACCAGAGATATTTTTGTAGCTCTCTAAGACTGAAAAATACACAGGGAAAAAAAGTCCACTGCTCATTTTATAGAACAACTGTAACAGTAAAACCTATCTCTGCAGATAGGGTAAAAAGAAAGAGATGTGAAATAAAACAATTTCTTGAACCTCAATGGCTGTGGCTTTTTTATTACATTTTACTGCTACAAGTAGTTCTGGGGCATACCAATGCTTCTGGGGGTTTATGGTGATGCTTGGATTGGATTTTTTTGCTATAAAATAAGGTATTTACCTTAAATAAAGGATGCTATCTTCAGCAGCTTTCTTGCTGCTGAAATTAAGGTACCACTCAGACCTGATGTTTGTGCTTGACCTTTGCCTTTTATCCTTTTTACCTCAAGAGCAGTTGTAGTAGCAGGAGAGTAGTATTAGTGTTGGAACCTGGGCATTTTAGTTTTCTTGTAACAAAGTTTAGCTTTCACACAGGGGAAAGTTGTGCCACATTCAGACCTCTGTGGACTATCAGCAGGTCCTTTATAAACTGTGGGACAAGGTTTAAAGATTACTTAGAAAGGCCACATGTTTTGGTCACATGCATAACTCTTTCAAGAAGAAAATAACTTTCTGAGATTTACTCATTAAATAAGTTAGAATGGTGGCCTTCCTTCATAAGGCTGCACAGCACCCACTTCATTTCTATAGAGAAACCTCTTAGGTTTAAACATCTTTAGGACTTCAAAAGTTAATTGCAAGGGTAAAATTAGGTTTTATTTGTAAGAGAGAATGAATTAAAACAGACTACTGGTGAGCTGAGAATAACCAGGCACCTGGACAGGAGAAGGCAGGAGACAGTTTGACTTCAAGAGGTCAAATACGGATCTATACACTCTTACCAAGAAGCAGCAATATGCTGCCCTATCAAACAGAGGAGAAGTCCTTGTCATCAGGACGAACATAGGAAACTGTTTTCCAGAAGGGAAACAGACTGTTATTAACGTGAAGCAATTTACCAGGTCAAGATGCAAACAATTCTGAGCTCATAATAACCTCTTCCCTATTTTTTTCCTCCAGGATTTCCAGCTAGTACTCTTACAAACGCGTCAGCCCTTATGTTTTCCCCACTTGCCACTGCAGTTTTGAACCAGCTGAGGGTTGTCACACCAACAAGCAATTCATACTTTGTTTGGTCCCAGTGCTGGCTGTAGCACAAATGACTGAATCTCACCCACTTGACCTCAATATCAATGAGCACTGTGCTCTGTGTCATCACAGCTGATGTCAGCTATTTGTACCTTAAATATTTTCACCAGCATGCTCCTGGGTTTGTTTCCATTTGAATGTCAGAAATCAGTTACTGAGTTGTTTTCCACAGCTCCCTTTGTTTCTGTCCTGATTAGAATAGCTGACAGCAACTGAAAGGAATGAAAATTTGTTCACAAGGTCAATGCAAAGCCTTTGCCTCTGCTCAGATCTTCCAAACCGGAGGAGATGACAGAGAATGCACTTGCCTTCTAGCTCATTAGTGCTATCCCTCTGCATCAAGTGATTTCAGTCTTCTTCCTTGCTTTTGTTGTGGGCTTTTTGCCCCCCCCATGTCAACATACTTTCCATGCCAACATTTTCCACAGCCTACCAAAATCTTTCTATTATTTTGTATACATAATTAAGCAGACAAAAAAAGCCTTTCACTACTACTACTGCTTCTGAGATGTGAGTTGGGATATGATCTGATGCTAGAAAAAAGCAAAAGCAGACCAAAATCAGTTGTCTCCTGGGGCTTTCTTAGCTTTTAGCTCATCATAAACATTTTGTCTGGTTTTAGTAACCGTGTCTAAAACAAACTGCAGCAGGGTCAGCTGCATGAAATTTAAGATATGGCATTTGCTAAGATAGGAAGATTGTACAGCTACTTCCCTGTGTAAAATGATGTTTCTCAAGGCTTGGAAAACAAGCATGCAACAGTGAGGCAGTAAGAGAGGGGAAAAAGAATGAAAACGGGTTACTGGGAAAACCTTCTCTCTGGTAGTGCTTTATTCACACTGACTGAATGATTACAAGATAGAAAATAACCCTCACATACCTGAATAAGGAGAACAAAATTTTGCTGCACTAGTCACTGAACACTTGAGAGTATATATTACAAATAAAAAAAAACCAAACAAAACAAACAAAGGTTTCATATGTAACCAATGTATTTCTAGAAAACTAGATTTCTTTCTTTTCTAACACTCATTACTTGGGTAATAAGAATGAAAAGAGTTTGTTCAGAAAAAGCAAGAGACATTTCCAAAACATCACTCACACAAAGGAAGTTTTCTACTTCTATTTTGCCTTAATAACTACTTTCTGTAAGATATATCAGACATTTTTGCAGGAAGCTGTTTTATTCCCATGGGACTGATTTAAAACCTATTTATGTATTGTACACAGGAAAGAGTTGTGAGTAGAGAAAGATATAAGGAAAGAAATGCTTAAGAAACAGTAATCTAGGCAAAGGCATTTGATCTATTCAGCAGTTTTAAAGAAGATTAATCATCACGTTTCAAACTCCAAGCACATGTGAAACATCTGATGTTTTATTTTCAAGTAATGTTCTTACCTAGAGTTTTCCCCCATAAATCCTCAGAGGATTTTACAATGGAGTAAAAAAAGCACTACTAAAATAACTGATTTTATATATGGAGATGAAGCAGCAGACTCAAAGTTGCCTTATCCTAATTTATAGATGGGAACTTTTTTTGTCTACTGAGATGAAGCAGCAAGCTTGAGGCTGTTTGGCAGTCAAGAGTAAGGAAGGGGATCTAGATTTCCAGCACTCTGAATAAAGTCACAGATACATTATCTGACCCAAGCTATGGCTCTTCCTGTCTCAACACCATCTTCTCCACCTCTGTAGTTGATCTCTCCTCCCTTCAGGATTCATACTTCTGATTTTCTGGTTTTTGTCACTGGATTTTATTTCTGACCATCTATTGTTTCACATCAACCAGAAAGTAACTGTGTTTGTGGGTACTGTCAAGGTTTTACAGCTTTTTTCTGGTTTGTTTAGGATTTTTTTAAGTAGTGCAAAGACCCTTCTGATCCATGTGCCACACTGCCAAGCATGTGTTACGTTAAACAGGTTGGTTTCACAGCACACATTCCAGATGCAGAAGGCTGAAGGATCCCTGCTCTGCCTGAACCAAACAAGAGGTTTCATTTCAGTAAGGGAGAGAAGAGTTTATTTTGGATTTCATACCCTGAGGGCAAGAAATCTCACAACATTTCCTTCCTGGAAATTAATACGACTTCCAGAAACGCTAAAATGTTGTTCTGCTCAGGTGCAGAATCAAATCAAAGTCAGTGGGCCTGTCTACATACTCAGAATTATCACTCGTTTACCTGCTTGGAGGACTGGGCCCGTATTTTTTAAGTGATCTGTCAAAACCTGTCTCTTCATTCACCTGTACTTAATAAAAAATCCTTTACAGGAAACCTCCTCAAACATGATGGAGTCTTGCAGAAAAATACTATCTGGATGTCAAGTTTGTGATTCAAAGGGCTGTGGAACATAAGGTCACCACAGTGTGGCTCGTTGAGATTACTCATGAGAGACCAGCCAGTTCTGCATCCATCCACGTGTTCATCACCACTTCTGGGTGTGCAGTACTGATATACTTGTTTGCCAGTGATGCCTAGTGGTTGACCTTGACATCCTCTGGTATGTCAAGACAGAGATTAGTAGCATTAAACCCAGTATAACAAGACTGCTTATGCTGTCCGGCCTATAAATAACTCCAGCAATAATTCAATCTCTTACTTTAAAAAGAACACAAAACATGAGTGGGGACAGGAACCCCCAGAACAAATAAAAATTACCCTGTTGACCTAAAAGTCAATCCTACCCTAAAGGTTGCAATGACTTTTAGAAAATGCCTTATTTTTTCTGATTTTGTTAACTCACTGGTACTAAACTTACGTGCTTTCAACCTAGCTGCATTCTTCTCAGAGGCCTAATTAAAAGCATCTATGTGAGGAGCGTAGGCACATCTCACTGTAAGAATGCTCTCATTAATGAAATGCTGCTGATCATGCCATTCCTCTCACAGCGTTTTGTTCCTTTCATCTGCAGTCAAAATACCATTCTCTTCTAAGGAAAACTCTGAACTGGAGTCTCTCTGTTCTTCTGGCAAGTTGATCTCTTACTGAAAGGATGGCAATGACTACAGAAACGGGACTCCTAATGTGAATAACTGTATCGGTGCTCTCAATGTACGACGAGTTGTCACTTCAATAGAGCAATACTGTCATTTTGTTACTGACTAAAAGCACGGCAACATGATTAAGTCAAACCTAATTTAGTTATTGAAATGCTATCCAAAAGATTTAAGCTTCTGACTTCTCCAGAAGTTTTACTTAACCAATGGCTGCAACTGATACCCATCGAAACCCTAGGTATTCAGTGAGAAAGGCTGCGTGCTGTTAAATTCCGACTTTAAATGCAAAAAAAGCAACTTCATTCTTTCAAATGAAAGAATGACAAGAGATCCCATGTAAATTTTGGGTTCATTGTATAATTTGGAAGCAGACACAAAAAATGTGCGAGTGCCTCACGTGTATGTGCATGGGGAGACTACCCAAGGAGAACAGGCTTGGCACGAAGCTACTTTTTCAGTGGCTCCAATCCTTGTTTTTTTGGATGACGAGAACCACTGTTTAAGTATGAAAGCCTGGATGTCACTGGCGTTTTCAGACAGCTGGGGATCTGGTTTTGGTCTGGATGCGGACGTTTGAGATAACTGGGTTGAAGCTTAGGGTGCTCCCCAACCGTCGTGCCTGGTGAACAAGTACCACCTCTACCATAGCCACGATAAACACGTACCTCGCACTCAGCGGCTCCACGACATTTAACTTCCCGCCTCAGGGCCCTGAGGGAGCGCGCGGGAAGCAGGAAGCGGGAGGTAGCGGGGCCACCACAACCGCGCCGCTCCCCCCACCGCGCTTGCCTCCCGCTGCACGTGCTCGACAACAACCTCACTTCCGGCCGGCGGTGTGTGTGTGTGTATGTATGTGGTGTCAGGGCAGCTGCGGCCGCGCATGCGCTTTGATGCAGCTCCCTGCCAAGGCGGCTCCGGCCGGTGCCGCGCTCCTCCCCGTGTCCCGGAGCTGTGGCGGGGCTGTGCCCGCCCCCTTCCTCCTCTCTCTTCTTCTCCTTTCTTCTTCTTCTCCTCCTCCTCTTCTGCTTCTTCCTCTTCCTCCTCCCCGTGTTCGTGCGGCCGCTGCAGGAGCGGGTGAGGAGAAGCGGGGCGGGGGCTGCGGTCGGCATGTGAACCGGGGCAGCCACCACCCCGGCCGCCTTTGGGCAGCGGCCGCCCCTCGCTTCAGGCGCGCCGCCTCCCTGCCGCCCGAGCGGCTTCTTCCTCGGCTGCCGCGCTCCCGTCCCGCGGGCCTGGCGGGCCTCCCTCGCCATGAAGAAGTTTTCTCGGATGCCCAAGCCCGAGGGGAGCGGCGGGACAGCGGGTGTGGGCTCCGGCGGAGGCGGGGCCAGCGGCGTCGCCTTAGGCAAGGTGTTGGCCGTCGGGCGCTACCAGGTCACTCCCGAGGAGCTGCTGGCGGAAGGTGAACGGGGGCGAGGGAAGGGAGTGAGGGGAGGTCTGGGGCCGTACGCGGTGCCCCGGGACGGGAAAGAAGGGAGCTGCGGGGGCCGAGCTTGGCCGTGGGGCCACGCGAGGGCCGCGGCCCCCTTCCCCTTCCTGGAGAGCCGCTTACCCGCGGTAAGCCGGTTAGGGTGCTTTGGTGGTTCTTTCTTGTTTCGGCTGGTGCCTGGGGCTCGTCGGTGGCTTAGAGTGAAGTGTCCCGGCATATTGTGGTGAGTCAACCGGTCGGAGATGGCCGGGGAGCGGGCGAGTCGTTCCCAGGGTCGGATGGAGCAGCTGGGGTCGGGGACGGCGCGCCCAGGCACTGGTGCCTCCGGTGGGGAACTGTAATTCTGTAATAGGGGTTTGCAGCTAATCTGAGGAAAAAACAAACAAACAAACCCACCAAAAGACCAGAACAAACGAGCAGAAAACAAACCTCATGGTTTTCCGTGTAGGAGTGCAGTAGGTTTCTGGAAGGGTCAAGAGTGAAGCTGCAATGCTCGCAACTTCTGCTGTCGAGCATTGCTGCCCTCCCTCCCCCTTGTGTGCAGGGTGCCTGAATGCTAGTTCTTGTCGTTATCTTGCACTTCATGTCCTTGGGCCTCCATTGGGTCTTCAGAAAGACCCAATTGTGTGAATTCAGGTAGTCGTGTAGCTCGCTGGACTTTGTTAGCTGAGTGACTTTAATAGGCGCTGGCGTGGGCCATCATCAAAACAGCCATGTTTGAGTTTTACTCTGTGTATGTGTGGGGAAGCATTCCAGCCTTGATATCTCCTAGTCGGTGGCAGCCCATGTTGTAACGTTTATAAAGTATAACTCACTTCCTAGGTCACTGAGCACAGGGTAGACCTGCATACTTAGTAGTGAGTGGATTCAGCAGCACTACAACACACAGCCTTGGATGTCGTGGGTAAAATAGCTTATTTTTACCTTTTTTATGTCTGTGTATTGCTTAGAGTAGTCTATCCATAAATGTACTTGTAAACTTTCATTGCTTAGGCACATTCCTCAACAAAGATTTAAGATCCGGTTTTAACAAGTACATGCAGATACTATTAATGTTTAAAATAGAAATGTATGGGTAGTACTTAAATTGTCAGTGTTATCTGGAAAACATTTTAATAGAAATCCGAATTGATACTTAATATTTAGAATGCAGTATTTTGTCTTTGCCTTACAGAAATGAGGTCAGGGCTTAGCCAGCTGCATACCTGCTTGCCTGAAAGATGAGTGAGTGGTCTTTGCTGATAGCTTCTCCAGAGTTGTGATCTGACAGAAGGTCATTTCTCTGCAGGGCTGGCTGCAGGATAGAGACTTGTGAAATTATGGAAATAGGCTCCTGATCCAATGGAGGAGGTAACATAAAACCAATGTATGTAGGGGAAAGGAGAAAAAAATGTACTGTGCTTGGTTCAATTGAGTATATTATTGTTTTCTTAGAATGTGTTAAGACATTGATATAGATAACTGAGTGGGTTTTTTTTGTTGTTGTTGTTGTTGTTTGGGTTTTGTTTTCCCTTCTTTCTGTAGCTCGCAGAAACAAATTCATAGCCCAGGAAGGCCTGGGAGCAGGGGGAGTATGAGTTTTACCAGTGAGTATTGCGCCAGTTGGCTTCCATATGTTGGAGCACGGAAAACTTGGAAAGTTTTTTGCAGCTTTTATATGGTCTCTTACATATGAATGCCTCGGACCAGGACTGATAGAACTGGGGCAGTGTAAATCTGCTGCAGCTTGAGAAAAGTCTTCAAAGATGACTCCAAAGCCGGTGGGTAGGGATGACGGGAAAAGGCCTGAGAAGAATAGAAAAGAGCAGGTGGTAGAGCTGCATGTTTGAGGTGGCTGGGGAGTAAGTGAGCCAGGGGCCGATTCTCTTGCAGCTCTGTGACTGTAGTGTGCGTAGGGAGCTGGCATGTGCCCTATGGGGCTAATGGGAAGGTCATGGTGATGAAGGCCTCATGTGGTGCTTTGGTACTTGCAACTGACCACAGTAGTGCATGAAAGAGAGCTGCTTTTTATCTAGGGATTACTTCTCAACAGTCTTTTTTTCCCTTGTCTTAGTAACACCTCATAGTAAGTAATTGCATGTTATTGATGTTATATTAGTCATATTGGAATGTGTTATTAATACTTAACACTTCAGAAATCCTCTGCTTAATACTCTTCGTCTTTGTGGGGCAGGGAGGAACTGTTTTACCCCTAGTCCTTTGCATAAGGCATTTTTTTCACTTCCTTCCTTTTCTGAAACCCAGTTTTAGAGGGTCTTAAGCTTGTCATGTGGTTCCTATTACTAAAAGAGGCTCATATCAGAGTTTTATGTTGTGTCACAAAGTGTTGTTAATGAGTTAATGAATATAATGAACATAAGCCTATTTCAGAATGGATGTAGAATGTTCTCTTAGCAGTGCTGTGGTAATGATAGGCCTTTTTACTAGCTATAAGAATTAGTAGCATTGTGTCTGTCAGATTCAAATGGTTTAAAGGCCCACTTCCCTCCCCTTCAAAATTTTGCCTTAGCTCTTGATTTTTGCCTAGCTCTTGATTTTGCATCTATTTTGCATAATTGTGTATAATGCTGTCTAAAGCAACTGCATGCTTTTGTAGTAAAGCAAGTATAAGGGTTCAAGTGCTGTAGTTAGTAGGCTGTTAGACGGTTTCATCTGTTTTAAATGCTTCTCTTTCTGGTGACTTAACCTTTGTAACCGGATGGTTAGTATGTTGTTGGATGGAGGTATTTGTTTTTAAGGTTTATTTTGCAGAGGTGGGGAAAAAAACCCAGTCAGTTTTGGTTAAGGCTTCAAAATGAGTTTCAGTCCATTTGGAGGGGATTGTAGAAGTATGTGGAATAAATGACTGATGTAGGTGGAATTAAGGCCTTCGCTTTGTATCTTGTTGAACAAAAGTATGTGCAATGCATCTGAGGTTTGGAAAATTCAATCTGATAAAAATATGGAGAATTCTCTCTTGAAAGTTACATTTAGTGCACAGGGAACTCTAGTTATGGTGAGTCTAATATTGGAAAAAAGACTTTCTAGTTCACAGTTTGTGACAAATGCCTTAGCAGGTAGTTGTAAACTTAGTAGGCCAGTGCTACTGGACTTGGAACCGTCTTCAGCAAGGAACCTTGAAGTAAAGGGAGCAGTGTCCTAGGAACAAGCACGAGGGGTTTTTTCATTGTTGATTTGCTTTTTTTGGTCACGTCTTAGGAATGCTATGGCTGTGGGTGAGCTTTACTGAGTTGGATTCCACAGGATTATCCAATAATTACTGTTTGCTTATGTTATAGGTGCTAACCCTAGCTATAGATAAGGAATAGCCACATGTGCTGTCAATATAGCACAAGAGGGGAAAGCTTTGTGTTTGGGGAAGGACTAGGCTGGCTGCATTTGGTGGAAGCAGAACCCTCCTGTCATTAAATCTGTGCTGCTATTATTTTATCCACTTCCCCCCCCCTTTTAACTTTTCCACCAGCAAGTACATTGCTTACAGAAGTGGAGGCAAGATGCTGGAGACCTGAATGGGAAAAACTGAGTAATACCCTATGCAGCTTGCTCTCAGAAGTACCCAGATTGGGTTTAAACTAGTGGTAGGTAATGTTGCTGTGCTCAGAAAAGGCAATAGGCTTCTCTTCAGCTTTTATGTGCATCTAAACTTGGATGGATTGAAGGGGTTGAACATGACATGTTGCTGCTCTTGGGCT
>JAVHNF010077504.1:2253-15581 GCA_034783455.1 Micropsitta finschii | reverse complement strand
TAAACATTGGTTTTATCAGTACCGTCCCCAGGCGGAAAGTCAAAAACATGAACCAGCTACTAATAAGAAGAAAAAATGACTGCTACTGCTGAACCCAGGACAACCATTCCAAAAAAAAAAAAAAAAAAAATTTTAAAAAAATCATAGACTAGCATACAGAGGAAGTAATTATTTTCTTTCTACGTGCCTTGGTTTTCTGACAATACAACCTTCCAAGCACTCTCTTTATTTGCAGTCTAAAGATTTTGGAACCTCATGATCATTGTCATTGTGTACATGGAAATTCTCCCTGTGTGTATGTGTGTATATATATATGACAACTTTATTTTTCTCTTACATTTGTCTTAAGGACCTGTCATTTCCTATGCTAACAGTATGTTAGTTAAAGAAGTTTTAAAATTTGTTCTCTCTACTTTGTCAACCAGTCTAGTGGATAATAGCATTAGACAGTATCAGACATGATGGAAAATAATTTAGTGGACTTTAGCTGGTTAAGAGGTAGCAGTACTAGACAGTTTGCATCCCAATCTGCAATTAAGCATAATCTTAATTCCAGATTCTCAGAGGCTCAGAAATTCCATTAGCTCTCTCCCCTTTATGCTTCCTCCTTCCTCAAGCTAAATTAGTGACATTTAGATTCATCTGAACGTAAAAGGGTAGAAAAAGGAAAAGAAATAGGGCACAATGAATGTTAAAACAATGCTGCAATTCTAATAGCTCTTTGCCACCAACCTGTTTTCTCTTCTACACCACAGCCGTCCCTGAAAGGTCAGAAATATGTCACTGGGTTGGAGAAGACTCTGATGAAAGTGGAATGGCTTTTTCTCATGTGTTACTAGAAGGAATAGCTGTGGTCCAGAACAGGAGGGAAACTGGTAATTTGCAAAACCTTAGCAGACTGCTTCTCCTGATCTTTTTTCCTCTTCCATCGCTATTCTTCCATTCCAGCCCACCTTCACACAAATAAGAAAGAAACAAAACAGTAACAAGAAAAAAATACCATTGCCAGTAATTCTGCTGTTTCAGTAACTGCCAGAGGAAAGTAATGACACACATAGCTTCACTTCGCTGGGGATTGTTTACATATTTAGTTTTCTTCTGCAGCCCATTTTTAGAAGAAAGTACTCCTGTAGACCTTAATCCTTCCCTAGTCTCTGTTTCCTAGTAGGAATTTCCTGCAGACCTAGCTTTTTTCCATCATACACTATTACAAAGCCAACTGGGAGATGACAGTGGCTGGTTTTTCTAAATTCAACATTTAATTTCAGGAATTTCAGGTGCAGTCCACTGTGTGTTCAGAGATCTGACTATTACAAAAATACTACAGAATTCACCAATCCAGTCATTATTATTGCAGAAGTCGATCCTATAGTGATAAGAAAGCATCCTTTTTATGTAATATTCTTTCTAAGAAGGGTATTACAGAATTTGCCTGCCATACTACCTATTAAAAAAATTCCATGCTCATCAAGAAATTCTTTTTGCTATGCTTAAACCTTTAAAGCAAAAGACTGGAAATGGCTTGTGTGAAGATAAACCCATCTGAAAACAATTCTGCTTTTTTTCTGCTGGGGAGTAATTATCTTGAAAATGTAGCCTCCATTGTGAGAATCACTAATCCTTGTAAAATAATGATTTTTAGCAATGCCCCAGAAGCAACTGAAGCTGTTCAATTTAATAACAAAATCCTCTCTGCCATCCCCAGTTTTGTCAGACTGAGAAATAAAAAACACAGCTTTGCTCAGGTTACTTTGTTTTTAAAGTAAATTTCATGTTGTTGCCTGATGCTCAGCCAGAGATGGAAATTTTCAGTGTGCTGGATAGAAAGCTGGGGTGCAGACACAGAAATAGACAAATTGCTTCACTGTTCTGGCTGGTTTAGGATCCTTTTCAATGCTTATTGAAATGCTCTTTTTTAAAAACATCTAATTGTAGTAAACCAAACCCAAGTGATGAAAAAATTACACTTCTCAGTAACTTGTTCCCAATAGTTAATTATTCCTGTTTCTGGTGAAGCTGATTTTTAATCACTGAAAACTTCAGAGCTCAGAAGGCCTTGGCCAGAGTAAGACCAAATATGTATCTTATGGGGTGGTGGTATTAGTGACAACAATATAAAAATGCTTCAGATTAGAAAAGTGAACAACACAGTGAAGAGACCAGGATTGCATATATGTGCACTGTTTAATGTCTTTATTGTCTACCTAGGTTAGTTGCAAAAATAGAGTCAGGATAGGAAGGAAATATTCACAGCTGCTATACTAATAATAATAGGTCAGGGCTGGGGTAAGGGTAATTAATTATGTTTGATCAGCTAAGAAGCACAGTGGTTCTGAGGTATAAAGTTTTGCTACTGAGCTGAAGACAAACAAGTATTGAGGACAGAAAGTGGTGGCTGGTGGTAATGGTAATGTAAGATGTCAGAGGATTTGATTTATTCTGACAAACTAGTTTATATTCTACAATGATTTTTCTCATGTTGATAAAGTGTCAGTGTTAGCTCTGAACTTTGCTATTTATGACCTCTCATGGAAAGTTGCAAGGCAGAAAGGGAAGATAAACAATTGGAACAATACAATTAAGGCAAACCCCCAGTTCAGTTAATGAGAGACACCAGTGTCAAGTAAATCATCCCATGGAAACACAGCTATTTGAAAATGCACTGGCATCACTTACAGTACAGTGGGCAATTAGTTTTAATTAACTTCAAATTCTGACACATAGTTAAAAACAATCTTTTCTGAGTGCCCAGCTAGACAAATGAAAGTTGGGGCACTTTGTCCTGCTACAAGAAACTATTTCAAGTGATGCTATTCACACTTGTACTGTAAGTACTGTGTTGTCTTTTTAAGTTGTTATGAAATAGTGCTTTTGGAAGATGAACTTGTACCATTCTATAAGCTGTTAAGGACACTGTTTTCCAAGAGGAGCAGACTGGACTTTTAAAAGCTGTCTTGAATTCGTTCACAATCCAGTTCAAGTCCAACACTTTGTGATTTTACTTGGGTTTCTTTACCTGTCAGGGAAGAAACAGCCAGGAGTTCTTTTAAGTTTATCAGATATTACAGGTAGCTTTTGAGGCGTATTTTAAGGTTAAATCTTGCACTTTTAAGTGTTCTGTTGCATATGTGGCACTATGCAAGTCCTATGCAAAAGTTTTGTGGGAGCTGGGGGGGGTGGCTGCTTTGCATTATAATGGCTCAATGGAGCATGTATGCCCTTGTCACAACAGGCAGTATCATAGAATCATGAATGGTTTGGGTTGGAAGAGACCTTAAAGCTCGTTCAGTTCCAACTTCCTGGCATGGGCAGGGACACCGTCCACTAGAGCAGGTTGCTTCAAGCCCATGTCCAACCGGGTCTTGAGCATTGCTGGGATGGGGCAGCCACAGCTTCTCTGGGCACCCTGTGCCAGTGCCTCAGCATCCACGCAGGGAAGAATTTCTCCCTAATTTCTCCCCTCTGTCAGGTTAAAGCCATTTCCCCTTGTTCTGTCCCTACAGGCCATTGTTCAAAGCCCCTCTCCAGATTTCTTTTCAGTCCCTTTAGGCCCTGAAGGCTGAAAAGTCTAAAGTCTCCAAAGAGACTTCTCCAGGCCGAACAAGCCCATTTCTCTCAGCTTGTTTTCATAGCAAAGGTGCTTCAGCCCTGCATATCCCCCTGTCCTGCATGTCTAGCTTGTTAGACCATTCCAGAAAGCAAAAAAAGACTTTCTATAAGTGTTCTCTTATAAAGTTCAGTGCTCTAAGAAAATATGGTACTTGGATGTGTTCTACTGAGAACATCTGAGGCAGCCCTGAGCAGTTGAAGAACTATGAAGGAGGATTACAGTGCTTTGGGAGTGGCAGTCAAGGGCTCTTGAGCACAGGTAGCTTTCTCATCAGTCCTCCCAGTTAAAGGGAAGGGGTTGGGAAGGGCCAGTTAAATCCTTAGTGCTGTGTGCTTGATGCTGGTGTTCATGGAACCAGCTGAGATGTCAGTGTTCACTGTGGTGTTATTCTCATGTTGCTGTGGGGAGGAACCTCTGAAAGGTGTGCAATAAGTTACTGACTGGTCACATGACACCTGTTTCCATTATTTCTCTTTCGAAGTATGTGAAACTAGAACTAGATACATCTGCTTACATTATGCAACCCTTACTCCTTGAGTATTCTATTTGATTTTCCTTAGGCTGCATGACAGCTTCTCACATGATCAAGTTCAGAACTTTGTTGCTTGTCCCAGTTTAATTTACATGCTGAGCCATGCAGTTAAGGTCAGAGTTACATTCATCTTCTCAGCTGCTCAGTAACCAGGATGCTTTAGGAAGAATTCAAACAGAATGAGCTGGTATTACAGAGATGTGAAAACTGTTTCCTACCGTGCAGTCACCTTCACATCGTGTTCCTCAGTTATCAGCCCTTGGAGATGCTGTATTTCTGAGTAAGAAAACTCTGTGTGCCTTTGCCTGCCTTGCATATCCCGTGTGAATTTTCTGAGATGCCTGTTTCTCAGGGCAGTCTTGTCACGACAAATAAAGAAGCTGCTCTTCTGGGGATTAGGCTGATATTCTCAGCTGATATCATAGAAAATACATAGCAGTCTCTGGTGGTCAGAGTGTGATTTGAAATGGTGATTTAGAGAGGGAGAACTGTTGCACATGGTGTTATCTCTAAATAAGCATAGTGGGTCTGATCCCTGCCAGAGGAGACAAGTCAATGGGCTAAAGGATTTTTAGTCCCAAGTAATTGCTGTCATAGTGGGAAAAAGAAAAATTAGGAAATTATGTAAAAGTGGAAGTTGCCTCTTAACTAGTGGCTGTCCTGAGGTGTAGGGTTGTTGCATCAGTTGTGTTTCTATTGTAGTTCTTTGGTGGTCTAATCAATTTTTGAGTGTTAGGATATAGTTAACAGCTGTGCCTTTCAGGCATGGGGCTTTTTCACTCAGGAAAAAAGTACAATTGGCACTTTTAAACTCTGCATTTGAATGGGTGTAGTTAAGTGAAAAATACCCATGAAATAATAAGGCAGCTCAGGAATAGTGCATTCTGACCCTCACAAAGGTCTGCACACCTTTTTTCCATGTGGACTACATACAACACAGGAAACAGTCCATGGTATGGCAGCATATATTCTCCTTGCACTGGGTACTTCGAGTGCTAAGAGGAGGAAATGGGATCTCTAAACAACAAAAAGGAATGATATGCCTATGCTGGAAACTTTCCGATTAGTTTCATAGTGCTCATCACTTTAACAGTATGAGAATATTTTGAGTCAAATTACCAGGAATAATTTTCTAGCAGTGCTTTTTTGTCCTGGCATAGTTGTGAATATTTCATGTGTGATTTTTCATTACCATTTAAATATATATTTTAAATTTCAGACTCACTTAGAAGTTAGTTCTGACTTGGATATATTATTCAGAAAATAGATTTAAAGAATAAAACACCTGAAAAACAGAAAAAAAATGTGGAGAAAAAACCCTACCCACTTGTCTTCATTACAGATCTTTCAGGACAAAGAGGGGTTTGCATTTCTTTTGAGGCTGATTAAGTTGGTTTTCTTAAATAAAAATCAGCATGTGGTTTGGGCTCATTCCAGTGACTTAGGCAGGTTCCTTAATTCTGAGTAGTCAGCTGAATTCTTCAGGTGCTTTGGTGAAACATGTACCTTGGAAAATCAGACCCTTAAAGATAAAACAAGGCTTTAAAGACCAAGTTAGTAGCTTGGCTGGAATGGCTGAAATGCACACAGAAAGCAGCTGAATTCTAAGAGGCAGACCTTGTGCCCATTAAGTCCTATTGGTAGAAAGTCCAGTGTTGAAGATGAGCTTATCTTAAACATAAGGGAATTAGCCCAGCTTCCATTTAAATTGCTGGCGAAGCTCCAGCTATATTCAACAAGAGAAGGGCTGAGGCAGCAGGCATACAAAACCCTGTTTCTAGGCCTGATCCCAGCTTTTCTTAGCATCTAAAGCTCATGCTGAGTATTGTGGTCACTTTAGCAGGATTAAGACTGAGCAGATTGTTTGGGCAGATTTATATTGCTGTTCATTGTATGAAGCACTGATACAGATCTCAGTGATGTATGGTTAATAAATATTCATTTGTGAAAAAAACAATATACCTGTTGACAAGGTAAACTGTGATGTTCCAAGCTAATTGCTGAAGTATGGTAGAATGCCATGTACAAAAACTGCCTAAATGGCCCTTCTGTTATCTGTAGTAGTCTTCCAGCAAAGCACTTAAGCATGTGTTTGTCATTAAGCACCTGACTACCTCCCCTGAAGTCAATTTGACTGCCCTGCTGTATGTGGAGCACAGGCTTTGAAGAAATAGGGCCTAAATTACTTGGGGTCCCCTGTATTATGCCTGTGGTCTATGTTCTGAGTCCTTTGGGAAGTCTGATAGTCATTTTGTAGGGAGAAGACTCCAAAGCACCTGTCACTTTGTGGGTTTAAGTACCTATCTTGCATGCTCACTGGGGCCAGAAGGTTATAATTTGTGTCAGGGAAGAGGGGTGGTAGTAAAGTGTCAACTCAGAGATGCAGAGCTGTCAAGGATGTAGCTGTGGGCTGTGTGTGTGTGCATGCACATCATCTGTGACTACTGAAGGTGATAACGACCATCTTGTTAAGGGGGATTCAGAGCAGCGTATTTTAGAACATTTCTTTGAATGAAATAGGCATTTTAAATGTGTTCAGATATGCCAGTGATTACAAAATATCCATTTCCCGAATTAGTCTCAAACTTTTCTCTGTCCCTTTCTCCTATCTATGTGATATATATAAAAAAGCAATCGTTGTACAGTGGGCGGATCTAATGTTTTTTGCTGAGCAGTAAAAATTCAGACTCCAGCCTGAAAAGTGTAACAGCCTACCTTTAATGCTTCTCAGTATTCTTAATGCAAAAGTGCTTCTCCAGCCTGACCCAGCCCAGCTCTCTCAGCCTGGCTCCAGAGCAGAGCTGCTCCAGCTCTCACAGCATCTCTGTGGCCTCCTCTGGACTTGCTTCAGCAGCTCCATGTCCGTCTTGTGTTTTTGCCCCCCAGAGCTGGATGCAGGACTGTGTGTGTGTGTGTGTGTGTGTGTGTCTCACCAGAGTGCAGCAGAGGAAGAGAATCCTCTCCCTCAACCTGCTGCTCACGCTCTGGGGATGCAGCCCAGCACACGGGTGGTTTCTGGGCTCAAGCACACACTGAAGCCGGGTCATGGGGCATTTCTTTGTCACCCAACACCCCCAAGTCCT
The DNA here is from genome assembly GCA_034783455.1 of Micropsitta finschii. Classification (NCBI taxonomy): domain Eukaryota; kingdom Metazoa; phylum Chordata; class Aves; order Psittaciformes; family Psittacidae; genus Micropsitta; species Micropsitta finschii. The sequence continues at coordinate 8,356 of JAVHNF010077504.1, read as the reverse complement.
TCTCTTCAGGACTGCTCTCCATCCAGTGTCTGTCCAGCCTGTGTTTTTGCTTGGGATTGCACCAACCCATGTGCTGGACTTTGCACTTGGCCTTGTTGGATTTCATGAGGTTCACAGGGTCCCACCTCTCTGGCCTGTCAAGCCTTGAGATTGCAATGTAATAGACTGTCCTCTGCTAGCAATATGAGGACCAATTAAAAATACAAATAAGCAATGAGCTTTAACATAGCCAGAAAAATGACTGGTGAATAATACCCACCATATAATGATGAGGCACTAAAATCACGCTTTAGGAAAGAATTAGCCACTTGGGATTTGAACTTGCCACCCACTGAAAACAGTGGTGATAAATCCCACTGAATTAAATGTGGCAAGCCCTTTCACCGGACTGATCAGATTCTATTAATAGAATAATGTATATGCCATATAATGCTGTTATTTGTCAAGTAAATTATTCATCCTACAGATCCATCATCCTGCCATTCTTTTTCTGGCAGAACTCTCACTGAAGTCAATGATAGTATTGTCTGAATAAAGTTTTTTAGGATTGGGTCTGATGTTAGACAAAAGGCAACTGGGGCACCTTGTTCTTCTTCCTTGGGTTCAAGAACAACAGGTAGGCAGCCAGGGAGTTGGTTTTTTACTGCTTATTCCCTCATCTTTCTCTAACCTGTCTATTGCCATCCTGATTTGGGGTGTGCTTAAGTTAAACCTTGCTGGTCTTGCAGTAGAACCCATATCAAGCTGAGAACAAAGTTAACCTTTATCAGTGCCTCTGGACTTGCTGGGGTCAGCAGTTTGTGTGAACTGTTTTGTTCCCTACTGTTCTGGGCTCTTGTGGTGACCTTTGAGAGCTGCAGGGCAAGCAAAGGGTGCAGCTTGGATGTGGGTGAGGAGAAAGCTTCTAAGGTGACTCCTCTGCTTTAGAATGTAGAATCTTGAAGATACAGCTAGTTCGATCTTCCAGTTTGTTTTCTTACTTTACAAGGTAAATATTCTGAATCAAATTGGGTTCTTTTGTTGGTTATTTTGTTTGTTTTTCCTCCAGGAAGGAGAGAATTAATCTCTTGCTGTCTTGATAGGAACTAAGTTAATACAAGTAAATTGCTTAAAGGATTTGCACTTCAGCTATTGAAGTACAACCTGGGGAACTATCTACACCACTAAGCTCAGCCTCTTACTACTACCTATGGGAGTGTGTAATGGTTAAATTAGCTGCAGGGTGGGCTCCTTGAGCTTCATTAGAAGCACCTTGAGAGATGCAAGTAACCTTAAGAAATCAGACATAATGGCCTCAAACAATAGTAATTCTTTTAGATTGTAACCTTCTCCATATGCCTGAAAGGTTCTGTGCCTACGGGGCTGTTCGTGGGAGACTTCTTGGGTTTGGCTTTCCTGGAAATTGAGTGGTTTTGGGAAATGGAAAATATCCATGGATGTTGAGCATAGTTCTGTACTGAAATGTGTGTTAAAGCAGTTGATATTGAAGTATGCTTAGGGCACGGAGAAGATTGCTGAAAACCTTTCTGATGGTGACACTGGCTAATCCCAAGGTAGTCTTAGCCCAAAAAGGGGTCCATGTTTCCTAAAACAATATAGGATTGTACAAACCAACAATTTCTATATGCAACTGGTACATGGAAGTGTTCCTGGTGCAGTGTTTTCTGTAGTTCCTGCAGTGACACTTGGCTGCAGTTCACACTTGTCTCATGAAGACACTTCTGTGGTCTCTAGGTGAATCTGCTAGGAACTGCAGAATCAAAGCAAAGGGTACGTGATTTTCCAACCTGCTGTGCTTAGGGTTTTTATACGTACTGCTCCCTGTACCTGTTCATCTTGACAGCCACATGCTAAGAGTCTGTGCCTGAGTGCATATCTCTTAACACAGTCTCCCTTTTGAGACTGTTTGATGCCTTGAATTGACCCAGTTGTGCTGCCTTGGTCTTCATAGCCTGCAGAGTGTATATATGCTCTGTAACAACTTGCGGTTTTCACCTGGTGGGGTTGGCAGCAGCACCCCAGCTGTCCCCACAGCTCACTTTTGCTGCCTTGTGTGAGTGAGTGCCATGGAGCCCATGGTAGGTCTGGAGGGGGCTTGGTCTTGCCTGTGGGCCCCAATACCCTTGCTCTATCAACATAGCTCCAGTGGGGAGCCCTCAGGATGCGTGTGTTGTCAGTGCACCTGAACTTATGGTGGAGTCTGAGAATGAACTGGGTTGGAAAAGACCTTTAATATCATTAAGTCCAACCACTACCTCAGCCCCTCCAAGTCTACCACTAACTAAGTTGTCTGCATGGTTTGGGAACACTTTGAGGGATGATGATTCCACCACTGCCCTGGGCAACTTATTCCCATGCCTGAATACCTTTTTTGGGAAGACACAGCTACATGATAAACTCAAATGTTATTAGTTCGTAAGCAGTGAATTGCATGTAACTATAATGGTCCAGCCTGACCTGTAGCTTGCAAGAAAATGCCCAATATGAAAAATAACTTAATAAAATCATATTAGACCAAATTATCCGTGGCTTTGGGGATATGTAAGCCAAAGTAGTATCTTTTACTATCTAAATCGAGGTAGTTGGAAAAAATGAACAAGCTTCCAGGGATTTTTGTGTAACATACTAGAAAGTGATTTCTGAGGGCAGAAGCAGTATTGAACAGTGATGTACAAAGGAAAATCAATGCATTGAGAGAGGGGTGATGACAATGAAAATTGTACCAGTCCCCTGTGCAAAGGCTCGTCTACGCAGTCACACAGAGAGAAGTTTACTACACTTACTTGAGAAAGCAAAGATTGAAGAAAGCTAATGGGCAGAAAACAGCAGATTACTATAACTGTTAGGAAAAGGTGAAATTACATGCTGAAAATAATCATATAGAGTGATAGAAGTGATTATATTTGGAAACGTTTGTACTCCATGTGATTATTTTCAGCAGGTAATTCCACCTTTTCCTAACATTACTAACTATAGTTACTAGCTGTAGTTGCATTAGGTACTCAAATGAGCCTTCTCAGGCTGCTTTGAAACTACAGGTCAAATTTACCCCTCAGGAAGACAAATTCGCTTCTTCCCTGGAATGGTTTTGGATATATGCAGCTGTCAGCAAGAGCACAGGCTGGGTCTTGCCATTTCAAACAGTAGGAGTCTGTAGGATATGAACTGAAAACTGTCCATGGGGAAAAATACTACACATGCTTGTGCACCTTTCACAGCAACATCTGTCCAGTCTGAGGAGTGCCGGTTTATTTATCATTACACTCTTTAATTAGAGTTTATGATAGGCTATGAATGTGGAGGCGAAGTACAAACCCCTTGCCCTGCAGGGAGCCAGTTTCAAGCTGTCAAACCCAGGTGTCCTGTTTTCTTTCTAATTACTGGGTAGATCTCCTTCATTAAGGGCAGTCTTTTTTCTTGATCCAAATTGCCATTGAAAGGACTCAATCACACAACCTGTGCTCAGACAAAGCAGGCATGGCCTGGATGTCAGCAGGCTTAGCTGCCTTGCACCAGCTGAGCATTTTGCCCACTGTTTTCCCCAGGCCCAGGTAGAAAATCAGCAAGTATTCTGCCCAAGAAAGGCAGAGGACTCCAGCTACATTGTGAGTTGCCCATAATGTTCTTCAAGCTGCAGTTTTCAATCTTGGCTGCCTGAAGCCAGGTACTTAAATGACAAGGAATCGAATAGGAGCTGCAGGTGGCAAGCACATCTGAAAGTCAGGCTTTTAATTAAGTCTCTAAATATGAATTGCAGTGCCTGCATTAGAAATTTTGCTACGGAATATGTTCAGGTGTATTGTACAGCATGGCATGAACGAAATCAGTTATGAACAGCTCTAATAATAGATGGTTGAAACCCTAATTTCTTACATTAAGAAAGATGCTTCTATAGGAGGTCATTTCAGTGAATTTCTAAAATCATAATGAATTTCTGTGAGTGCTTGCAATTAAATTATAATATGTCTCGTTTGCATTCTTGTGGGTGAGAAAACCACTCATCTTTGTTATGTTTTCTTCTTCAGCAGCTGTAGCGCTTGCAGGGTTACCACGTTACTCGATTATAATCTTATAATTACATGTTAGAATATTAATGGAGTTTGTAATGGCTTTTTTCCTTTCTGTGCTAGGCTATCAAGAAATCTATTGATGGAAACCCACTATAATTTTCAGTTATTAAATGAGCATAATGAAGAAGGCAAGGCCAAAGAAAAGAGTTGTTAGCAGTTATCTCCACGTGGAGCTGTTATTTCCATGTACTTTGTAGCAACAGGGGCATTTCATGGAGCAGAACTGAAAGGACAGAGTTTCTTTGCTGTATAGAAAGCTCAGGGATGTGCTGTTTCTGGAATCCTGCATCTCCCCAAGACAAATAAACCTTGAAAGGTAAAAGTAAAAGCTCTGTCACATCTAAGCAAGGATGAAGAACAGCTGTATAGAAGAAACTGTTCCATGTGTTATGGGATTAGTTCAGTATTTTCACCACCACTGAGTGTGTAACATCGAAGAAATGTATAAATATAATAATTGCTATTATAACAAAGCAGGTTATTAGGGCCAGGTCGAAGAAATGTATAAATATAATAATTGTTATTATAACAAAGCAGGTTATTAGGGCCAGGTCGTTTGCTCACATACCAGCCTATGATTTTGATACTACTTGGCTTTACCTGTAAAAATAAGAGGTAGGTAATTAAGATGAATTTAAATGCTGCAGTAATCAGTGTGGCAGCTAATTTTTAAGAGCTATAAATCATAGCCACTTTGTTGAACATTTTGGCTGATTTACACACAATTTGAGGAGGTGTAGGAGCTTAATAACAGAAATCAGTTAATGGAGGGCACCTAAACTAGCAGGAGGAAATTATTTTCAAAGACCTAAGTGGGATGCATCTCCTAGACAACCAGGTGAAAAACATTATTGCCCTCTCTCTTATTCTATCCTAATATTTCATTTACTTCAAGCTTCAGCAGGAGGCATTAGAGAGGAGCTATCAGAATACTCTCTGGTTTGCTTTCTTAAACATTAGGGTCCAGATGTATGCTTCATCTTGGATGCAAGAGTTTGAGCGTCATAACAGGGAGGATCCCCAGGCTGACTTATTGGGCTCTATGGGACAAGAAACGCTGAGCTTGTGCATAGGGCCAGTGGTGTGCTGGGAAAACATTTCAGTGCCCCAGCTAGCTTTTGCCCACCTTCCCGTATTACGGATTGAGTGCTGAAACGCCTTTCTGCAGCTCCTCTGCTCTCCCTGATGCTGTTACTCACCATGGCTGCCTGCTGAACCTTCCAGTGGCTGTGCATCCCGTGGGAACTGCTTTTCTGGCAGGGTCAGTGGCTGCCAACCCCTGCTGCTGCCTACAGCTCAAGCTTCACAGAGTGTTTGCCATATTCCTCTTTTTTACCCCAATATTGATATGCTCCAGCATGCCACAGCCTCAGGGCCTGCCCATGTGGTGGCACTGCCAAATGCCCTGCTGCAAAAGTGGAGGCACTTAAGGTATGAAAAGATGTGAGCTTCATGGATTTTAGCAGATGAGTATTCTTTGCCTGAGGCTTCGTGTTGGCATTAGCTACTGATTTATTTCTATTATTTTCCAACACATAAACATGCACTGTCATGAAGCACGTAAGATTTTTTATCTGCAAGGCTTTCAAACTGGGATCTGCAAAGCTAGAAAGGCTTCAGTGTGTGCCTGACTTTATGTCCCAGTAAGCAGAAAAAACAGGCATCTCAAGCACACGTGCAGGATTTGGGCCTCAATTCTCATAGTCCTGGTGATATCAGAGGAGCATGTAGCAAAGGAATAAGATTTAAAAATGAGTGTAAATGTGAAAACAATGTAGTGTGATTACTTACTGCATTTTTAATTATGCTGCAGGTAAGCAGGTCAATGAGCAGCTCAGTTCTCAATGTTCAGCAGCAGTAATGGTCACAAAAAGGCTGCTGTGTGTGCATATTTACTGCCATTCACCCTCATGGTTTATTTAGCGTGGAATCATCCTGAAGGCATCCTAAAAGCCAGACATTTGAAGATAATGTAGGCTCGGGGTTTCCTCAGCTGGTTTCACACACGCACCCTGTTGCAGTGTAAATATCTA
>JAVHNF010077490.1:0-15658 GCA_034783455.1 Micropsitta finschii | reverse complement strand
CCTCAAGGATCTAGATCTAGAATTACCATTTGAATGCGTTTCTGCAGTATGCTGCTGATTTGTTATTGACGCATGTCAGACTCAGTCTTTTGACTAAGTTGTAGCTTGCTTTTTCTGGCTCAAAATATTTCTTTATGTTAGTCTGTTCCGCAGATTCCTAGCTTTCTATTTCTCATGTATTGAGTCTTGTATGCTCGCCAGGTTAAGACTGTCAGTAGAGCACACAGAAAGTAATAAAACAGATGAGGAAGAGAAAATGAAATCACAGACTTTAGGCAACAGATAAGAAATAATATTAAATAAGATTGTTGCAAGGGAAACTTGAAATTAATTGGGAAGTAAAGCTTTATGTATGTGATCTTGTGGTGTATTGTAGATCTAAAGGAATAGCTTTACAAGCCAAATGTACTCTTAGAAGGAAATATTGATCAAAACTGTTAAGTTTTATTAGAATGAGAGGATAGTTTGCACAGGTTTCTATGCATGGCATTGAAAGTAGTGATTTTAAAATTGGTGTCATGCGGTGACAATTTATCTATCATGGATAGATATCCATAGATATGGATAGATATCCATGATTTATCTGCATTTTAATTTAAAAGTTCAATTGCTGCCAAAATTGCTTCAGATTCTGGGTAATAGCTTTTAGGTGGCATACTCAGTGAAGGACGTAGTTAATCATGCAGTCATGAAGTATATGTGCTGGAAATGTAATTCATGAAAAACTGAAGGAAAACACCTGTATTGTATTTAAATATTTTAATGGAGTGGCATTTTTATTATTGCAGAGGAATTTTTATTTTATCTTTATTATTGCAGAGGCATTTTAGCTAGATATTAGTGCTTTATCTGATGCACATACATCAGAAGCATATTATTGGTGAATGCTAGCATCTCCTCAGGTCTTCTTTAGACTTTTATATATATCATCATCTTTGCATTTTCTTCATGCATATTGAAATTTCTTGTCTTTTTCAAGCCATATGTTATCACTGCTGGTTTTATCTCAGTATTTTCATAGCCTGAATAGTTTTCTGTTTGTTGTAAACATGAGGTGAATGCTTCATGGGATATGGTAAACTTTATTTTTTCCATAGAGTAATATGTTTCCTGTGGGTATGTTACAATCCACTCCAAACTTCAGCACAAACCTCCTGTATTCCAAGTATTCATATCTGTGGAATGTTCTAAAACCACTGCTAAACAGGATGATAGACTAGTTTGGGGGTTTACTTTATATATTTAGTGGAGGAATATTGTAACTTAAAACCTAAAGGTGATTCCAACTTTTTCTTTGTATGGCTTATACCTCAGTATTTGTTTTCTGTGGACTGTGAGTTTCTGCCTGATTGTGTTTCCTATGAAGCTTCATGGCCCCCATGTTGCTGAGCTAGTGAGGTACACTCTGATGTGTGAACTGTCGCAGAGCCTTACAAACAGGTTACTGTAGTGAGCAAGTAGGGGCATCGGAATGTTTAATAACAATTACAATTTTCACACAGATTTTATATGGAAATTTTGTATTTCAAAATACATGATTTGCTCTCAACTGAAGTAGCAGGAAAAAAAACATACATGCAAATATCCATCAAAATATCAGAATGTTCCCTCAGTTCCAGTTTCCAAAGGTGTCTTTAATCAAGCCTCAGTCAAAACTCTTTATGATATTTGGTCTAATTATATTCTATCACAAAAAATTAGGTAGTATTCCTTGTGTAACTTGCTTTGCTGTTTATAACATGATGAAAGGAGGAATGAAGTAATGCAGAATTCTACAGTATTTATTTTTGTTTCAATAATTACAGTAAATTCTACTTACTCCCATCTCAATCTACCCATAGGTGCATATTTAGACTTTACATTCATTTCTGTGGAAGTGTTTGTGCACAGATATGTCCATGACATCATACATAGAATTAATATTTCTGGGCTGTTGCAAAATTCCATGTTTTCATGGGGCCCTGTCATCAACAAAAATGGTAAATTGTTACTGAATAGAGAGGTCTTTATTGCACAGAATATTCCATGTTTCAGAATACTGTGTTTTATTTGGAAACAACTTTCCTGTTTTAATGTTGTCATATGTGCCAGTTTGCATGGTAGCTTGCATCTGACTTTTGTCTGTGTTTTTTCCCTCCATATGTTTCTTTACCTTCTGTTCAGATCTGAGAGCTATAATCATCACAGACTTTTTTCCCCAAACATATGCAATGTGATGTGTGTAAGCATGCTCACTGACAAGATGCATCAAGCAATGCTCATGGAGAGTAACAGATAATAACTACAAGAAAGAAAAGCAAGAAAAGGACATAAAAGCATACTGGCGAAACAGTTTCTCTGTTTAGTCGTACAAAAGGAAAACAGCTAATTTGTCACTGTTGGCTTTTCTTCTTGAGCCACTAAGTGCTCAAAGTCCTACTGAGGTGGACCTCAGCTTTGAGCCAAATACCAACGAAGCCAATGTTAATAGTCATTATTATCTGTCAGGTAGCCTTAAAAACAATTCAGTAGCATTCAAGGGGACCTCTTTCATCATGTTATTCTTGCAAGAAATCATAAACTAATTGCTGATGGTGTGTTCTATACTGTTATTCTCATTGGTTTTAATAGTGGATGTCGCTATATTTCAGAATTCACTTCTGCAAGTAAAAATCTAATAATCAAAGTTACATTTTCAGTGAATACTCAACTAATAAATTTCCTAATTTGTGCTTCTAAATATATCTTCAAAACTGCATACAGCATCAGTCAGGAAGCTTTTTACCCTCTATGTCCTAAACCCCTTGCCTGAAGGGCAGCATGATGAGATTGGGTTCCAGAAGGGGGTCTTGAGAGTCCAGATTTACCCAAGATACTGAGTTCCCTAGTGTGTTTGTGTTTTAAAGACTGCCTTGAAGAATATTCGAGTTTGTCTTCTACTTTGTTCATAGTCTTCTGCAATTTATTATTTTTAATTACTGTTTCTTCTGTATCTTCTGCCTTACTGTGTATTTCCTTGGTTGTATTAAACCTTTGGTAGAAGACTGGATAAATTGCTCTTGCTTGCCAACGGGTGAATTCTAATAATCACATATTGAGAGCTAAAATATCAAATACTGCCTGCCTCATTTACGTAATAATTGCATACAGAGGGGAACAACATTTACCACCATATTTTGAGCCATTAACTGTTTTGACTTATTAGCAAATGTAGAACATTGTTTGCTATTCTTTACCATTGTATTCCTAGGGGAAAGCATTACATCACTTCCCTTGTTTTTATTTAGATGCTTTTCTCGTATTTCTTAATCGTAGCTCAGCATCTATGAGTACCAGCAGTTTTACCAATAAAAATCAAATATAAACGGGCTTGGCTTTTAAACGTTTATTATCTTTAAATATTTTTCTCAGTTTCATAATACGTGCACTATCATCATTTTGTTTAAAGCTGTATTCACTTATAATGGATTCTCTGTTTACGTTACTACTGTTACAATGCTTGTCTCCTTTTAGCCCTATTAGGGGGATGGAAAATACCTTGATTTACATTTCCTTTCAGCAGCAGAAATTCTTAGTCTTTTTAAAAATACATAGATAAATAAATAAACCCTGAGACCATGGAAAATGTGGCAAAGCCAGGTGGTTCTTCAGATTTTCACATTTACCAAACAACATATTTACACTGATTTTAAGCCTTGAGAAATTGAAGAGAGGAGGGTTTTAGCAGAAAGAACATACATGGTGACATGGGATTTAAGCCTCTGTTTCAGCTGACATTAGGAAGAATGAGCTGTGTGCTTATGTTACCTGCAGTTCTGTCAGTCCATTTAATTTCTTACTTCACTTTTCAGTGTAAAGGGATCTATAAAAGAGGGCAGAAATGAATACCTGGAAATGCTTATTTTGGATAGCATGCATGAATATCCATAGACCAAACTGATGGCAGACTTTATTTCAAGATACATTAGACTTTTCCAATTCTTCATACGCAGAAGGCAGCAACAGATATGCTTTGGTTGGCTTCCAGTCTTTCTGAAATAGTAACTGCTAGCTGTATGCCTCCTCAGCAATCTGACAGGCAGTAGAGAAGACAAGAGAGTGAGTGAGCCATAAATACAGCTATTATCACAAAAGATGGGATAAGATGCATAATTTTTCACTTCACGGAAGTCAGCCTAATGTCTGGGATAAAGCGTGTCACCTGTTGACTGATGACCTTGTACTAGTATTTTGTGCACAAAACTACTTTTCCCTTTTTTCTTCTAGTGCTAGGACAGGTTTTTAGTAAACAGCTGAGATGCCAGAGCTGAAGAAATATTGTTTGATATTTGTCTTGTTTGATAATTGTCAGTCAGTCGTACATTGTTGATATGACTTGTTTGTGTTGGAAGAGGCCCAACACATTTGGCTCTATTAAAGAAGATGCCTGAGTGGCTGCACAGAAGACAGGGATGTTGGGGTCAAAGATATTTTGCGAAGGACCATGTGGGAGTAGCCTATGGGAATAATTGAAATAAATAGACATAAGTTTAACAGAACTGAGAAGAGTCTGCAACAAGTGATGGAGATATATAGTTGCATGTGAATGGAAGAAAAAACTCAAACCAAGATATCAGAGCTCTTAATATAGAAATGAAATGTACTGATAACAGAACAAGATTTTCAGTTTTGTAAATGGTGTATCTTTTGACACGTTAAAAGTCTATTCAGTTAACTATGTGATGGATACAAGACACACTATGTGCTGCCAAAATATGTGAGCTGATACAAAATTAGCAAAATCGTTTTTATTAATAGAATATTAAAGATTAATGGAAAAGAGATCTTTTAAGACTTTTTTTTTTTTAATCTTCATCATTTACCAAATGAAGCAAAATTATTAAGATGGCATTTTTCTGAATGCTATTACTTAATAGCAAAACATTACCAAGGTCTTCAAAGCAATAAGGCTTTGCTCTTCTCTGATTCACTTTGATAGCGGTGGTTTGTGATTTAATTTTTTTTTTCTTCCATTTTTTTTCTGGTTTCAAACACTTGATGACTCCTTGTGTTCAGACATTTCAGCTGCCTGTATTTAAAAAAATAAATTTGGAAATGTAAGTGGGTGAAAATAAAAGGAGTGATGTATGCTTGTTGCTTCACAAAAACGGTGTAGGGAAGTTTGATGTATTCAGAGTGTTTGAACCACCTCAAGCAGCTGTATCTTGTAATATTCTCTTGATTAAGATGAAGAAGATAATTTCTCAAGGTAGCTACGCTCCTAATAACTTTGCAAGAAAAATAGAAAGCAAAAATATCTTCAACTTCTGTAAAAAGTTTCACCAAGGCTAGACTTGGGTTCAGGGTACTATGAAGGCTACTGTGGTTACTGTTTTGGTCCTTCTTAACTATATTGTTTGGCCACCTTCTCTGATTTATCATAAGCACTTACTGCTAGACCCTCATTAAAGCTTTTATAGAAAATAGATGTCAGGGGATTTAGGAGATTTCTTGTTAGGTAGTCTGAAAAAATATGTGAATAAAATACAAGAGACTTCTCAGACTGCTTTGCTTTCTGACTATTGTTTGCGTGTTAAAATATTAGTAAGTATATGCAGCATGATCAGCTGAAGTCTTAAATGATGACAGATTTTTCAGGACTATTGTTTTCTCAATAGGCACATAATGAAGTTTTTCAAGAAATGCCACTGGCATGCAGACAACCACTTGTTTTCAGTTTTACTGTATAAAAGAGTTATGCATCCTAAAATTGTGTCTGATGAAATGTTGATCTGAAACCTTGGTTCTGAACATCTTCCAAGTTTCAATTCAAATTACAGGCATTTGTGGAATTGGCATCATCCCTGTCCCTGCAGACAGATGTTAACATCAGAAGAGTTCTCTGAGACTGTTAAATATGATGCAGAGTATTTATTTTACTGTTCATTCTTCTTAAAATACACAAAGAATTAGATCGCTCTGATCTTTTTACTAACTCTGCTAGATACAGTTCTGGGAGTGAATGCATTCTAGCCTGTTTCTGCAGCAGTACCACCTTAGGCATTGTGGTGATGATCTTTTGTTGCTGAGTATTCAGTGGGACTAATGTGTTATGTCTAAGGAAGATAAGGAAGAGAAAGAAATTTATAGGGAAAGGAGCAGGCTGTCTGAGCTCTATTGGTGAGAAATTGCACTTTTCAGAGATTGTCAGAATTGCCTAGAATGGCATTTTCTCATGGCGGGCTGGGACTAGTGGCTCCTTCTAAGGGTTTCCTCAGTGCAGAGCATCCTTCAGCCACTCTTGACTTTATCTTGCTACATGAGAATGAGGGGGTTTTGCTCTTATTTCATTTATTGAAAGGTAATTGTCAAGCTGAGGAACTGGGAGAGGTTTGGTTTGTTTCTGTTTTTTGGTTTGTTTTTTTTTTTTAGCTTAGTAGCACAACAAAAAAATACACATTGAAATTATACCTGTAGCTATTTATGTGCAATCTCGTATTTCTGTCTATGGAGAAAATGGCAGGTTATAGCCAGCTGATGATGAGATGGAAGAAGAGTTAGAAAACCTCTGGTGACTTTACTTAAATCTGAAATAGAATACTTCAAGCAATAAGCAAGTAAGGGTGAAATAAAAATTTCAGGGAGGTTTTATGCTGCCTGTCACTGCAAAAATTTCAGGCATCTGCTAAGAGATGTAAATACAGGCTTTTTTTAAGAGGTTTTCAGTAAAGTGAAAATGAAATGTTCACTGAAATATGCTACTGTAGATATGTTGCTTGTGTCCATTTAGTGCTCCTTCCCGGAATACAGCTGCCTATGTGTTCCGCCCATGGTGACAGTGCCCTGTTTGTACAAAGCATGCCATTATATTCAGGTTGGCACAAGTCACACAGAAAATGGATCTTTCTATGCTTTTGTCTAAATCAAGGGAATTCCAAAATTAGAAATTGTTTCCCCTTCCTCCTGATAATCAAGTGCCTTAGTAATTACCTGCTTGGCACAGCTGCTACTTGGTATAGAAGTTAAGTGTAGATTTAAGAAGGATCTGATGCATGCATTTTGTGGAAGTACACAAGCTTGATACTAGGAACAGAACTCTAATGCTATAAACCTAACAAGGACATCATGATTTTAGTTTTGAAGCTAACTTACAGTTAACAGATATTGGCACAACTGTATGTTTATGACTGAAAACTGTTTAGTTTTTCATTTTCTGGTTTGAAAAATCGACAAACTAACTTGTTAGCTTTGAAGACGGGTTTTTAATTCAATTACAGTGCTTTCATAGACAGTGTCTAATCCAGTCCCAAGGAAAAAGTTTGCTTTTCTTCTTCTGAACAGTGCATGGCTTGTGCTGTAGATTCAGTATTGCACTTCTATGATATTTGCTTCTAGTCGTTTTTAGAAGTTAAGCTTGTTGAAAAGCATCAATGTTAACTGTTTTACTTAAAAAAGTTCCGATGGCATTTAAATCGCAAGCAAAGTCCACTATTATTTGCTTATCTGTTGGCCAGGAAAGATGTAGTCTGGAGTGTGCTTCAGTGCTCAGCCACATTCCCAGGTCTTTCCTAATTGCAAACTGCTATAAAGAACAAAGTTCAAGGTCAGTTTTTACTAGATTCTCCAGTTAATTTTATCGCAAGAAACATTTTTAATAGCGAAGGAAACTTGCTGGAAAAGCTTTATCACTTTTGTGTGAATCTCTTATACCGTGAACCAGGAAGACGAGTAGGTGGAACAAAAGCCTCATTACTCTGAAAAAAATAATTCATCTGATGTGGTATTGCCTTTGAAAAAAAATACATTTTTAGTATTCAATATAAAGTATGGCTAAATATACAGTTAGCAGAGCTATATGGTGTATTACTTGTAATTTTCAGAGCCAATCCAAAAGACAAGTTCAGTTGTCCCTATGAATTCCAGGTTGCTGAGAATAGAGAAGTCAGTCTAGAAAGGAACTTAAGGAACTTCTTGGGCATATGTAGCCAGTACTGTGAGTTTCAAGTGCTCAGAAATCTTGAATGACACCTAAAAACCATGAGCTAAACTTTGGATTTCTAAAAAATATTTTGGAATTTCCAGTATTTTGAAGGTAAGCTAAGAGAATGACTCCAATGTGCCTGACAGACACAAACCAGAAGGCAGCATTGCTCCCCATCCCTGTACCATCAACAGCCCTTAAGCTTTTCACCCAGCACTTGATTCTGTAAACTGCCTCGTGGACACTAACACCAGTGCATTGCTTGAATTGAAGAACAGAGAGCACTAGAGTCTCTTGAGAAATAAAGTGCATCTTGCTTCTGGCTGTGGCAGCTTTTTGCACTTGGTGCTCCATTGCTACTGATTGGCTGAAATAGGTCTGTATTTGTATTTTATATATGATTGTGAATGTTACCTTAGGGGCTGAATGGTTTTTAGCTTTGCATACTCATGCAAAGGAATGAGTTTAACTTCCTAAGAGAGCCCTTCTGGTACCCATAACAAGGAGAGGAGGGATGCAGGCGGAGCGTGCTGTACAAGAGGGCTGGAGGGATGACGCCCGCCCGGCACACAGCCTGCCATCTACCCTCAGCCGTCGCACACTGGGCCCTTTATTCAGTGCCACATACATGCACCAGAAGCAACCCACAGAATGTCCTTGGCACAGCTTGGCTTTGTGCAGTCTCTTGCCTGGGGACAGGCTGTGGTAATTGCATAGCATGTTACAGGATTCCTTCATGAAGCATTCTTTCCAGCCATTAGAGTGATTTTTATTTTGTTGTTAAATTAAAGTTTGGAGGTGACAATTTTTCAACTGGGTAAAGCTGTCTGCATGCGTGGGAAATAACTACAATATAAGTAGCAGGGTTTATTACATATTCAGAGCTACAACTTTTAATTCCTGAGCAGAAGAAATGAGTAAGCTTCCTGGGCAGATAAACAACCTTATGAAAGGAAAGCACAAGTTGGATTGGATACCTTAACAAGTTGGATTGGATACATCAAGCCTGTCTTTAAGGAGAAATAACTGAAAATATCTAGTGTAGCTGTGCAAAACTATAGGATCACTGTACATATATGGGAGAGAATATATTCTCTGTATTTTTTAGGACAATCTTAAATTATTTTAAGCAGAATTTGAAATATTGCAACATCTGTTACGTTAGGATATTGCTTTGTCAGAGTATTAATAAACAGTTATATTTTGAACTGCCTCAGAAATGTATAATATTCATTGCCATTAATTATTTTTTCCACAGAAATTTTTCCTTTCAAGCACTGATTGGTGTTAAAGGAACACTATGAATGCATTATCTTTCAAATTCCTGACTATTTCAGGTCTAGAATTCAAGTCTAGAATGTCTGACCAGGTGATGAACAGTTTTGACTGATGTTTTTAAGGTTACAGGTGGGAAAACTAACTATTGTATGACTGTTGTCTGCATATGCAATATCTTTGTCTCTTAAATACTGTCAGCCATGTGGATTTGGCAAGCCTAGCACAGTTGGGATCAGCTTTTCAAACTCATGTCCAATGTGTGGGTTTTTTTCCCCTTTATTTATACCTAAAATGACCCACCGTGATACCTATTTCTTGGCTTCCTGTTTTGGGATCTTTTGTGACATCTTGTCCTATGGAGGACCCCTGGAGTGAATTAAAATGCAAAGAGAGGTGATGCTCTGTATGTCAGTACCTGTCTGTTGGGGATATCCAGACAGAGTGTTAGCTGAGACTCTCAAAGTTCAGGTTTCCTCCTTTTGGGGAGAGACAGAGGATAAGGACCATTTTTCTTGTGCGAGAGGCCCCTTGCAGTTTGCAAATGTGTTGACAAAGGTCTAGTCTTTAGGTAGGAGAGGCCATGATCTCTTCTTAAGTATGTCATGGGGCCAGTGTAGGTCAAAGAAAATAAAATTAAAAATAATAAATCTTTAGCTCTCTGATTATGGAATTTATTTTTGCAAAGAATTCTACACCCTCAATCCCAACTAGCAGTGTTCAGCACATCCAAAATTCAGTTATCATTTGGGAACACAGAATCTGTTGCAGATTTTGTGGCCATCACCCTGTATTTCAGACTTCAAAATAAGCTTACTCAAAACAAAAAAAAGGATTCCTAGTCTAATATAAATCAAAATCATATGCTTTCTTCCTAATGCCATAAAAACCACTTCCCAGCTGTAAGCAGTTCTTGCAGGACAGAAAATTGTGATTCAGCATGTTGAGTGCTTTCAAACCAAAAATGTAAATAAAGACCGATTGATTACTGCATAATTAGTATTGATAGAAGCTGAAGTTAAATCCAAAACATTGATGTTAGTTCTGACTGGCTAACTCTTTTGTTGGAAAAAGTTTCATATCGAGTGAAATTTCAATCTTGTGAAACCAAAAAAAGACGTTTGAAATATCCGACTTTCCTGGAGAACAGAAATTCCCCTGTGCTCACCAGCCCATCCCTAACCTGTGAAAACTGACACAAGAAGGTGTTTACAGAAAGCATTTACAGTCTGTTGATGTAAAAAAATGTTAACCTTGAAAAAGCAGCAGCATTCCATTGGTTTTCTTGGTAACTGCGTGCCCTGTTAGACCAGTCATACTCTGAAATGCGTTTCATTTCTGGCATGTCTTTGTCCAAAAGCTTCTGATGATACATACAGATGTAGTTCTCCTTTAATTTTATAACTGTGGCTCTAATGCAAATAATTTTCCAGTGTAGAACTCTTGGAGGGCTTTGACATTTTAATGGTGTGGGGGGAGTTGCTGCTCTGAAGCATTACCATACATTAGATACTTTCTAGGTGGCACTGAGAGGTTCTGGGTGCTGTCTGCTGCTATCTTTGTGCGTGGAAAGGCTCGGTGTCTTGCAGTTCTTCACTTCCAAATTTTCATGAAGCTGTTCATTATAATATTTATCTGTTCCAAAGAAAGGTCTCAGAGCCAAGCTTGAGAAGAGATGACGTTTCAGCATGCTTGTTCGCGACTCATCAAATATATGTGTGCAATTTTCTGTTTCTCACTGGTTTGTTTTTTATACCTAAATTAGAGCCAGGTGCACAGCTCAAGCCTTTCTTGAACTTGATGGTTTGCTGATCTCTTTGCTATAAGTGTGCATAAGTAAGATGGTATAAACGGCTTGCCTTTTTCTTAAAACCTGAAAGGTCATTACAGTTTTAATACACTCAGGTGGTGCTTCAAAGAACTCTTTGTTATTTTACACAGCTAATTCTAAGTAGATCTACATGATATTTCCAGTACCAGAACCTCAATTAAGCCCTTTATTCTTGTAAAACCTCATTTCTGTTAAAGCTTGAATGTAGTACATTGCTAAACCTGAATATTTTAGAACTTTTTTCTTTTAAACTTTAAAGTGTGTCTAAAAATAAACTGACATCTACTTTTTCAGTATCATTTAATATGTATAACAAACCCACTAACCTGAAAAAAAAGGAGAGTTATGTTTTGAAGGAGATTCGATTTCTAAAGGAACAAAACAAAGTTTAAGCTTTGACAACAAGCTGGAGAACAAAAGAAACCCAAGTCATTGAGGAAAAGTACCTAATCATCATGTCAGCTTGACATACTCGATTGTAGGATAGAACTTTCTTTTCAGTAATCTGTTTTGAAAGCCATGAAATAGTCGATAGCAAATGTTAATCTCTCAAGATGTGTGAACCCTCAAAAAAACCCCAACCACCATGGACCCGTTTTGCATGGTGTTGACCTGAATAAGGGGATAATGTGCTTAAGCAGCTTATTCATTCTTCAGTGCCTTTTGGAAAGAGAGTGGTTCCACAATGATTTGCCACTCAGGGCTCAGACATGACCACTGTTCTTTTCACTTGCTGAATGTTTCATTCTTTTGTCTCCGCCCTGGGTTTCTCCATACGTTGTTCCAAACACGACTATAAAGGAACTTTTGGGGGCTATTTCTTGTCAAACTGTAACGTTTGTGAAGCCGAATGCACTGAGCTGTAAAGGAATTTTGAACTCTGGGTATATAGCTGGCCAAGCTTTTCATCAGAGATGTGTCACTGAATTAATTGTCTCTGCTTGTGAGACTTCCCAGGCTGGAAGTTTAAGCATACCCAGAAACATTGCATTATTTGTTTTAAGTATTCCACGTTATTTTTCAGTATCAAAGGTATGTGAATAAATTCATGTACTGGCCTTATAAATGGAGTTGTTCCAGAGTTCTGAATTTTAGTGTTATTTATAGATTTAAATGCTCACAGACACGGAAGATGCAAAAGTGCCAAAAAAGAGTGTAAAATCCTATGTTTCACTGCAAATCCATGGCTTGTTTAGCACTTTCCGAACAGCGTAATGCCCATTTGTCTTGAACTTTCAGAGAATCACTCCCCAACTTAAGTTGGCTTCTTGAAGAAATCAGCGTGACTCAGTCTGGCTCTGATGTGTTTTGGAAACATTATCAGAATTAAAAAAATAAAGGGACCAAAGATACAGATATATTAAGTGATTGATTTTTTTTTTTTTTTTTATTTTAAACATTGCTATATACAATAGGAATACAGACATTGTTTAATAAAAAGCTTGTGGAAGTATATTAAAGGAGCAGATCAGTTTAGTAAGAAGAGTTATGGGTGTTGGAAAAGGAATAAGTCAGTTACTCTGAGTTCAACTGTGGAGCATGTGCTATGCTTGCACAGGATATGGAGCAGCAGAAGCCTACTGGTGTGGAAAGCTATGGCAATGGGATTTTAGAAATGGGATTTCTCTTTCTGAGTCCTACGTTGATGTTCCTGACAAAGGCTCCTGCCACTTGGCAGTTCTGCTTTCCAACCTTGCATGCTCATGCTGGTGGCAAGCACATGCATCTCCCACAGGCTTTCCAAACTTGTCTTGTTTTCACATTGCTAAACAGTTCATTTGCAATTTGTGTAAATTTAACTCCCAAAGAAATAAAATTAGCCTTGATTTGTCAGATTTTCCTGTGGCAATTTTAAATAACTAGGCAATCTCAAAAGGGAAATGAGAAAATAATTTCATAAATAGTTCTTGAGTGCAAAGTTGAAAATAATGATATTAAAAAAGAAGAACCTACAAAAGGGAAAATTGCTTTGGAAGATATGTGACACCAAGCTCATGCCAGTTTTTCCTGCAGTATCTGGAATAGGTACATGATTTTGATTTTGCTGCTGGAATACCTAGAATAATGTAAATATACAGGTGAAATTATTTCGGTCAATGAATCTGCTACTTAAACATGAATACTACATAGAATTGCTGAAGGGAATTAATAAAATACAATGTAAAAAATACAATGTAATGGCTTCACTTTCATTTATAAACAAATTTTAATTTTGAGCTTTAGTCATTCTCCAGTTCAAACAGTTACACTAACAGCTTCTGGAAGTCTGTAAGTAATGTATTGGAAATTGTTTTGAAATGGTGATGGATTTAGTAACAGCTATAGAAAAATAATCTTTTTATCCTGTATGCTTTTTTAAACATTCATTATAGAAGTGGAGAGAAAAGTGATGGACAGACAAAGATCTCTAGCTGTAGGTCTGCATCAGAATACTCCCAGGAGAGACAGAATACCACCAAGGGTTTTCAGTTTCACACTGGTTCAAGTCAGTCTTTAACAGGGGCTTGTGATCCAGAGGGTTTTTTCAGTTCTACAACACAGAAGAGCTGTGAAGGGAATTTAGACACTTCTTTAAAATACAGAAGTCAGATTTCTGATTCCCAGCCTGACGCAGGCTGAGCAGGCTCTCCAGCCTTTTTGGATCATGTTGAACACTGAAGGTGACATGGCCTGTATTTTTCTATATGATGGTTTTCCAGTTAAAGTTGGTGGACACATTTCTGCAGCCATGTTGATTTTAGCAAATTGATTTTGAATGAAAAGTGTTTGGTCAAGCTCTTGACCGCTTCTGCAAGCTGTTTGGGCATGTGTGGGAGGATTGCACACTAGATACAATGGAGAAATTAGCTTGTCCATC
This sequence comes from Micropsitta finschii, assembly GCA_034783455.1. Taxonomy (NCBI): domain Eukaryota; kingdom Metazoa; phylum Chordata; class Aves; order Psittaciformes; family Psittacidae; genus Micropsitta; species Micropsitta finschii. The sequence continues at coordinate 1,756 of JAVHNF010077490.1, read as the reverse complement.
TTCAGAGGCCTGTGGAAAAAAATGTCAAAGAGTGTCTTTATGTGAGAGTTCCTGGAAGAGCCAGTGAAAGTGTTGAGACCAGGGATTTACTGTAGCTGGAGTGAATTGTCAAAAATGATTGCAAACCACTTTGAACACATTTAGTAATTTGTACATTATGGTTTAGAAATGCATCAGGCCAAACCAGGATATTCTAGTAGTGAAGACAAGGAATAATACAGGCTTGCTATTTTTGTGGACCTAGGGAAAAGTCTGGGTCATAAATCTAGCAGAAGAAAAAGTAAAAGATTTAAGTGTAGACAAATTCAGAAATCATGCCCAACCGATGGACCTGGGTATCTGAATGGAGAATGCTGGAATATAAACTGATAATTTAAGAAGCCTAGAAAGAAAAAGTCAAAGGCTTGACATTTTTGGCATACTGAATTTTAGAAAGCGGCAGATTTTATGACTATCAACTCATCAACACAGTTGAAATGATGGATTCTGAGAGAGTCTGAGTATCATCTGAGATGATAAATGTAAATAAAATGGCTTTTCAAAAACGTCAGAGAATTGTCAGGGTGTAAAGGAAAAAGAGAAAAGGACCAACTGAAGCTTTAAAAGATACTTCTGAAACCTGACTTCCCAGAATAAAGTTTTACTTTTTCACTGGGAAACAGTATACTTCCTTTGAGACCAGGGTATCCCTTTTCCTTGATACAAAAGGGTGTTTCTTTAATCTCTTTGTTGTGTTTCTTAGGTCTTTATATAGAGGTGGATAAATGGATATGTACTTCATATGCTTGGGTTAATCCTCAAACACTGTGTTGTTGTCCCCTTTTTATTAACTTCGAGTGTACTCATGTAACTTGCTCATGTAATAGTTCAAACTTTTTTTTTAACAGATGTTGTTGAAAGATCCTTTGTATATTGGGCTGAGACACAAGAGAGTCAGAGGTCAAGCCTATGATGATCTTCTTGATGAATTCATGGAAGCTGTAACTTCAAGGTATGTGATGTATCTGTGCTATTCATTGGTGAATTCCACTGTGAACTTCATCTTTGGAGAAATAAAGGTCAGTAGCTTATGAAAGGCTACAGAGCTGTTAGGTTACTGATCATTTTTATTTTGAGCATAGCATTTTGTAAGTTTATAGCTGTCTGAGCTACATGCTTTTAATATTGCAGTTCTGTGAATTCAGTGGGTGACTGGTAAAACTCATCTTGAGATAAACTATTTTTTCAGACTTCTTTGACATTTGAATTGTATTTGCCTAGTAATTTTCTATGCCTAGTACTGTGCCTACATGATTTTCTGTCTCTGTGATTTCATGTGTGAGATGTCAGTAGCCTGCAAGAAGCTGTCAGACTTGGCAACCCCTGCCTCTGCCCCCACAGAAACCACAACAGGACTTCATGTTCATGTTTTGTTTTTAAATGTCATGGTATGGACCTATACCAAGTCAGATCTTTCTCTTGCCTCTTTATTTCCCATATAGAAAGTAGTTAATTTTATTATTAGACCATGATGCATAAAACAGTCTTCTCACATGTCAAATAACACATTTGCTCATATTTTCCTTGTTTGTTAAAATATTTGGAGTTCTAGCCCTGCATTCAATATACATACCTAAAATAACCCAAGTGCCAACATCCTTAGCAGAATGTATTTTCTGCATCTGCATTGCAGAGCTGGAGCTGAGCTGTGGGACCTGAAAATACTTTCCAACTCCTCAGTCTTGGCTTGTGCCCCAGCTGGATTTTGATGGCATGT